>VXBC01009717.1:230055-254731 GCA_013399945.1 Ploceus nigricollis
TCATCTGCATTTTGACCCTGTGTGTTCCCACAGATAATGCACTGACCCAGCTTAACTGTGACTTGTAGTAAAAATAAGTTTAAGCAGAAACAATTATTTTCCAATTATAATTTAAAAAATAAAAAATCTGCTTATATATATATGTATATGTATATAAATATATATATATGTGTGTGTATATATATATTCCAAAGCTCTGACAGCTCCCACTAATCTTTTAGAGTTTAGATGGGGCACATGAGAATTCACTCAGAGTAATAAAACACTGCTGTTAGCACACACATCTCAAGAGGAAGGAGCACCTTACCAAATTTAAAATGCAGACAAAGGAGCTTCTTTTGAAGATATTTACATTTTTTTTAACATTTCTATTATTTCAGGGAACCTAAATGTCTTATTTTTGAGTAACTAAGTAAAAAACTATTGACTGGTTCTTTATTATGTTAATCTGCAGGTTGGGACTGGTTCTCCAAGTTGTATTGCTGAAGTGATTGCATGGGTTACATGCAAATATTGTGCGAAGTAACCAGCCACTGAATCATTATGCCTGACAGAAATCCCTCCATTAAGTTCTACATAAGGTCTTAAACTCAAATGTTTCAGCAGTGTTGACATTTCTGATTTCTCAATTTATGTGTACATTTGTCGATAGACTAATAAAAACACTACATTGACTAATAAAAATACTGCATACACACACACACACACATTTATATAGATATAAACAGCAATAAATAACAAATGTTTGTAAGCCAGCCTGCATTTACAGGATAATCACACTGTAACATAAGTAACAAGCAAACATACTCATGAATTAGCTGTTTAACATAAGAAGGAAAACTGCTCAGTAAGATTTAAGAAANAAAATTATTTAGTGGCAGCAAAAGACAAGGTCTTAGAGCATATCCATAGTGAAGAGGAGGAGATGATCTTCATTGTCACAATATTTATAAGCAACAAGTGCTTTGAGAGGCTACCACGCCAAAAAAATTCAATGACTCTGAGAAGGTGATTTTTGAAACTCAAATTTTCTTTTGTTGTTAAAATATCAATGAGTTATATGAACAAAAGTTGAAGACAGTCCCTTATCAGTGGTCCCCTGGCAATAAGATCTCTGCAAATATCACAGATTTAGGAGGCTTTTTTTCCTCAGAGCTCCAGCTTTCAAAGTGCCCCTCTGTGTACCCATGAAAGCCAGACCCAGGAATTGCTTCGTTACTGGAAAAAACCTCATTGTTCTTAGACTACACAAGTGGGTCACTGAACCGCTGTTTGCCTTTGCAATGCCAGAGAATCCAAATTAGCTTGACTTCCACAGAGGATACAGGGAAGGAAAGCAACCAGCATTAATCAGAGCAACACAAGCAGCTCTTCCAAAACAAATTAGCTTCAGCAGTCAGCACACAGAGTCCTTCAGTCAGTGAGGCCAAGCTGAACTTAGGCCAAACTTTGCATGAAAAAAAGAGCAACTGGTTTAATGTGGGCCCGTGGAGCCTGTGTTGGTTTCTCCTCCTTCCTCTCAATCCACCTGCAGGAAGCTCTGAGCAAAGTGAGCAAAGTAAAAGTGCTCATCTCCACACAGCCATCCCTTTAGTGTGATGTCCAGCCCACCTCAGCTAACCTCGAAGGCAGGCAGGGTGTCTAGATATTCCCTTTTTCCCAATAAAGAGACAGGTGATAGGCATGGGATTAATTTTCCATTGAATATTTGTAGTATAATTGATATAATCTCAATTTAATGGCCAAAGGAGAGAACAAACTTGTCCTAAGAGGCAGCCAGCAGACCTACCCGTGTCAGACATCTCCTGTGAGATGAGACACGATGTGCTGAAAGCAATTCCTCCTCATGTACCATGGAAAGGAGGTTTAGACACTTAAACACACATCACCACCAAAAACACTCATATCTGGTCCAATAAATCCCTCTCTTCCAGAGAGCAGTTTGACCCAAGTTAAAATTGGTGTTTTGAGATGGGTGGGAAGAATAATTTTCTCTGGGGGCAGGGAAAAGGAAATTTCAAGAGGCAAATCTGGGCTGTTGGTATTAATGGCAGGAGTCACCATTCCTGCTCAAGGCCCAAGAGAAATGAGACCCTCACTGAAAAGAAAGGCATGGAAGCAAGACCAGTGCAGGAGACAACTTCTACTGGCTTCTCCCTGCCAGATTTGTCTGCCTCTCAGTCATTTTGCAAACTCAGATTTTCTAGTGAAAGCAGGATGAAAAAGTCAAAATTGTCACATTTCTGTGACCAGCAGGGTTTTCATATGGAAAAAAGGCCTCCTTTTTGTATCAATATTCAGCTCTTATTGCTTTCATCTGCATTTTGACCCTGTGTGTTCCCACAGATAATGCACTGACCCAGCTTAACTGTGACTTGTAGTAAAAATAAGTTTAAGCAGAAACAATTATTTTCCAATTATAATTTAAAAAATAAAAAATCTGCTTATATATATATGTATATGTATATAAATATATATATATGTGTGTGTATATATATATTCCAAAGCTCTGACAGCTCCCACTAATCTTTTAGAGTTTAGATGGGGCACATGAGAATTCACTCAGAGTAATAAAACACTGCTGTTAGCACACACATCTCAAGAGGAAGGAGCACCTTACCAAATTTAAAATGCAGACAAAGGAGCTTCTTTTGAAGATATTTACATTTTTTTTAACATTTCTATTATTTCAGGGAACCTAAATGTCTTATTTTTGAGTAACTAAGTAAAAAACTATTGACTGGTTCTTTATTATGTTAATCTGCAGGTTGGGACTGGTTCTCCAAGTTGTATTGCTGAAGTGATTGCATGGGTTACATGCAAATATTGTGCGAAGTAACCAGCCACTGAATCATTATGCCTGACAGAAATCCCTCCATTAAGTTCTACATAAGGTCTTAAACTCAAATGTTTCAGCAGTGTTGACATTTCTGATTTCTCAATTTATGTGTACATTTGTCGATAGACTAATAAAAACACTACATTGACTAATAAAAATACTGCATACACACACACACACACATTTATATAGATATAAACAGCAATAAATAACAAATGTTTGTAAGCCAGCCTGCATTTACAGGATAATCACACTGTAACATAAGTAACAAGCAAACATACTCATGAATTAGCTGTTTAACATAAGAAGGAAAACTGCTCAGTAAGATTTAAGAAACAGTTTGTGCCTTTGGTCCCTGGGCAGCACAGATGAGCCAGATGGATTTGGAGCATGTAAAGCTCTGGCAGGTCCCTTAAAAGCAGCTCACCCACAGGGCCATCTGGCTGGTCGCTCTCCCAAACCCATCCCAGATATTTCCAAAGCATCCAAAACCATGCAAACCACCAGGAAGGATGACCTACACTCACACTGCATCATCCAAATGTATGCAAGGGGCATCAGCCTTCCTCCCTACAGCATCCCTGAGGGCTGTGGCACCAGGGCCCTTCCTGTCCCACCATGGGGACCGTGTCCTTTTGGGTGTAAGATGAGCAGATATTGTGGCACACAACACATAAGGCATCCCATGCAACTTGACCAGCCCCAGGCCAGCAGGCCAGCTGTGAAAGTGACAAAAATGTCACCTCATTTTCTGTTCATGGTGACAGAGAGTGAGCTGGGTTTATGTTGGAACCCTGGATGCTGAGAATTTTAGACTTTCTGTGCTGACAGGCACTGACCCCCAAGAGAATGCTGCATTTGACCTGAGGCCGTGGAAAAGGTTTCCAAAATGGAATGACAGAACTGGGATTATGGGTGTGTAGTTTGAATAGAACTGTGTAATATCACAGGGCAGAAAACTTAGAGTNTCTGTGAGACTGAAATACAAATAAGAGCTAATAAACATCTGAGTCTGAACAAGAAATACCGTCTTGTGTGTTTAATCCCGACCCTGGCAAAAAAGAAGCAAAGACTCCACAGGTTTCCACATATTTTTCTGGTGATCCACATCCAGTAGGGCACAGGACAGTTCCCTGTGCTCCACAGGAGATCTGGATTGCACGTTTCCTTTAGCAGCCAAAGTTTTGTAAGTGATATTTGTCATGATGGGTTTGTTTCAAGCACAAGAGAGACTCTGTTTTCTCATGTACACCAATCAGTTCATATTTATGCCCTTGGCAGGGGCTGCCTCTCTAAAACTGGCTTTATCTTTTTCCTGATGAACATATCTGAGGAAAAAAGGGCCTCCTGTCTGGGCAGGCTATTTCAGCAGCTCCTGCTGGCTGAAGAAAGCAGAGCCTTTAGTCTGTGCTGCATTCATTTTCTGTCTGACTCCTCTTTGACCTTCTTAGCCAAAGTCATCATTAACTCATTTGCAGCTTTGCAATCAGCTCTACAGTCAGGTCAAGTATTAAATTCATTCCAGTTTCATTTTAGACTTCATGTAACAAGTTATTTTCAAAGTGAATGCAGGATTACATGCAGGGCGACACACATTATCTTAAATATATATATACATTAAAAACAAAAATGTAGCTGAAGACCACTTATTTTCTGCAATATCAAAGTTCTACAAAACTCACTCTTATTACCCAAAATTGGGACACTGCGTTTCACCAGGAAATGAGCTACAGATAATTTTAAAATCACATTACTCCATTGTATCAGAGTAAAATTCCTGTGAGTCTTACTCCTGTGGTCTGGAGGTTTGCCCCAGAGCTTCAGAGTTCACTGTGTCCAAGCACAACTAACAGGCACCATGTGCTCTCAGAGACCTCAGCTACATTTTGTCAAAGCTCCAGATGTGGATGTGATATGAAAATCACCAATTTATGCTTGAAGAAAAAAGAAAACTATAAACCAGGTTTTTCTTCTGTCAGTCACAATGCAATAGATAACAATTTTTACTTTGTTCATTCCCCCACCCCCCATCATCCCTAGAAACTACTAACTATAACCATCAAAGAGTTCTTTCTGGGCAAGCTGTTTTCAAAAAGATTAATGTTTGTGTGTCTATGTGTGTGTGTGTGTGTTTATGTTTTATTCTTGCTCCAATGAAGGAAAAAAAAAAACAATTCACAAAAAAATCCCTCAAATTGCTTTTGAAAAGTGCTGAACACCACCACCACAGCCATTATTCACCAACCACATCATGTTGTTTGACAACTCAAGTTGTTTTCTTGAAGTACTGTTGCCTGATTATAGGGAAACACACCAAACAGAAGCACATATGCACCTAAATGATGTGCTTTTTATGGTGTCTTTCCAAGAACAACAGTAGCTAATTGTTGACTTTCCTACTGGGAAATGTCTGTTTAATATGCAGATTTCTTAATGACTACTCTAAAGCAAATTGTCTGTGCTATGGTAATCTAAACATATATCTCTATATATTTTCATATATAAAAAAGTTTAGTTCCTACTTAGAATATGCTTTATCATCTTTCCAGGTTGCACAAATCCATGTGCCCAGTGGTTCACAGCTGCCAGGTGTTTTGTTTATTGGAAATACTATCACTGAAAGCATTTGTAGGTTTTTTTTTTTAATCCCACTTACTTGGTGCTGACTTGCTTTTGCCAACTGCTCATTGGCTGATTCTACGTTGGAAGAAGAGGCCTCAATGTTGGCTTCAATGCTATCTGCAAATTAAAAGAAGATAATTACAGGGTATAAACAAAAAAAAAAAAAAAAGGGTTTTACAACAACAGCAATTCAGCAATTTACTCATGGGCATAAAGAGAGGAGCAGCCTCTTGTTTGTGACCTGAGTTCAGCTGGGAAGTAGGACCAACACCCATTTTGATGAACATCCAGCCAGAGGCAGGACGACTGACAGCTCTCCTCTGACAGGATGGAGGTTGCCTCTCATCCCATTCCTTCTGAGATCAATGGGAAGAGTGACAGGGAATTCAACAGAAAGTGGCTCAGGACTGACAAATTTACTGGATTAAATTACAGAAGGGACATGGCACCTGGAATGATCTCATTATTAGAGCTCAGGGATAAGGTTCATGTGGGTTATTGACCATGCCCAGGTGTCTGCTCTTGATCAAATCATCTCAGACAATACCACAGACAGCAAATCCACAATGTGCAATTCCTCCACTCTCCAGGAGTTGATCAGACCAAACAAACCACAAGCCAAACTCCTGGACCACACTTCCAAGCTGCAGTGGAGGTCTGTAAAATGGCTCAGATTGAGAAAAATTGCTGGAATCGACAATGAAGCGAGAAGAATCTCACCCTACATTGCTATGTTTGGCACGGGGGGAAGCCTGGATGAACCAGAAGGAATCAAAATGAGACTGGAAAAGAAAGATTTTTAGCTACCCAGTACAACTGGCAGGTCCCCACTTCCATCAGAATCAAATATTAACTTTGACTTCTGACTGTGCTTAAAAAGCAAGACAGCTATGGTATAAAACCTGCAAAAAAGGTTTTGTTTTTCCAGCAGAAATCTTGGAAATCTTGTCCTCCAAGAGATGTGCAGCCAATAACTTCTGCTCACAGTGAAAGAGGATGTGCCCTTGGTCTGTTTCTTGATCAAATGGGTGGTTTTGAGTACAAAATACACCTCAGAGTGCATGAACTTGATCAGGAGAACTCAGCCTCGGGTAGAATAAAGTTCCAGGGATTTCTCTAATCCTTAATAAAACCAACAGAAATTCTTCAATTAATAGTATAAGGAGTTGGATTAAAACACGCCACAAAAGATTCAAGTAATTTATTCTTTAAGGTTCTAAAGGAAAGAATAGGAATTAATCTCACCACTTTTGTGGTGGACAAAGAAATGAGGGCTTGCAGATAATTTGTGGAAAGTGCTTGCATTCACATTTTGCCATTTTAAATGAAACAGTGTTAAAGTCTGTTAAGGTAATTATACACTTATTACTCAAAATAAAATACATTTTTAGAAAAGCAAAGAAAAGGAAAAAAATCCCCACAAACAAAAGAGAAAAAGAGCAAAACCCCAAGTGCCTAATCAATGCAACAGAAGTTGGTTGTGTATAAAGTTCCTTGGGATCTCAGTGCAGACACCCTTCACTGCTCAACATCTCTTAAAGGCTGATTGGCCACAGAAAATGAATCATTTAGGCAGAGAGGAGCTACAGAGGAGAAATGTATAAAATATATCCTTCTAAAACAAGAGTAATTTGTCTGCACTCCTCCTGGGAAGAAGGAAATCATAGAAGCAGCTTAATTTAGCTCCCTTAAAAGCCCTCCAGAGGAACCCAACACCTTCCCTGCAGGGAGGCCTGAGGAGATTTGCCTTCGTTAGATAAAATTAAACACTGTGCACACCCCCTTAGTGCTCCCTGGAATGGGAGAACCACACCTTGGGCAGAGCTTTTGAGAACATCATCTCTGTTTTTCCCAGCACAGGCTTTCCCAGGTAAGAAGCACGTGCTCCATGTCCTGGATGAGTTGATGACATGTCACAGAGGGAGCTTGAGCCCTGGTGGAACTGTTTCTGCTCACTCTTTCTGCCAGTGAGGGAATATCAGCCTTGGAATAAGTAAAGCTCCCATTTAAATTCTATTTTTTGAAACAACTTGTAATCCTGAGGCACAGGGGAAAAACTAAGACAAAAAAAACCCCCACCAAACCAGCTCTAAAACTCTACAATAATGAGACATAAATATGTAAAGCAATTTAAACAGATATTTCTACTGATTAACACAGGAAAGCAAGGAGAGGGAAGAGAATTTGGCTCAAATCACAAAGAAACAAGCAATAATTCAATGATGTTAATAAGTCAGTGATGAGGATGTCACTGACAGACATTTCAGTGAATCTTTGCTGAACAAGTGGTGGTTCACAGCCTCACCCTGGCCACTTCCAGGCTCCTTGCCAAGGTACCTCACTTGGGGATGGAGGGACAAGGGTGGCAGGGTCCTCAGTACACTGAAAAAACCTGCTGGAGGGCTCTGCCTTTTCCTTTCCCTTTGGGTAGAAGGGATAGTGAGATTGTTCCCAAACAGCTGAGTTAATCCAGCCCTGGGTCCGGAATTTCTCAAAGAAACTGAATCCCACAACTGCTTCCTGCCTTCAGATTCTGGTGACAAATTTATTGTGCAATTTGAGAACAAAAATCCCAAGGGGATGCAGTCGACATTTTGATAAACTCAGGGATAGGGCTGCACCAAAGCAGATGGTGTTTGCAACCAAATACATCAGAGAATTAGGAAAATATTTATAGTTTTTCCTCTAAAACACAGTCTTGCAATAGCAGTAGTGAAGGTGGCAGAGCTGGCCAGGCTTTAGATTCACTTTTTTATGATTTTATGACACATTTATCACACAGAGATGGAAATAATGATGACCCCAAGAGGTATCTTTCAATTCCAGCTATTTATCTGTGTCCTGAGATCAAGCCCTTCTAATGACCAACAGGAGTCTTATATGGGAAATTATTGGATTGACAGTGACTGGAGTGGGGGTTTTACCCTAATCTTTCAAGGAATCACCCACATGACCTTAATTTTTACAGCAGCAACAATGGATTGGTTTCACAAGGCAGAATTTCAGCTAAACCACTTGAAAGACAGGAAAGTGAGCTCGTGAATGAGAATTTTTAAATGCTCCCACTTGGCAGTAACCAAAATGGGCCCCTTCAGGTTTTCATAGCATGCTTTTATTTTTAGCACTTTAATAAGCTTAACCCTCTTTTATGGCTACAACTTCTGGCTAAAAATAATCAATATAGCATACTGAGAGGCACAATAAAAAGAAGATGGGGAAAAAAAAAGGAGTATTTTGGTAATGCATGGAGGTTTCTTTCCTAATTAAAAGCCAAGTTTGGAGGGAAATTGCTTTCAGTGTGAAAATGAATTTTGCCCATTCGAATTGCCATGTACTTGGAAAGTTTTAAGTGAGTGTCATTCCACGAACAAAAGGCCCTCAGGCTTAGTGAAGACAGAACTGTGGACATTAAAGGGAAGGAAAACTATGACAATTCTTCCAGAGCAAAGTTTAAAATGGCTCAGGGTTAGTCATTTGCAAACTTCAATGTAAACATCGAGTTATAAATTCTGCACACGAGAGGATTTATAAAATAATCGTGCTCATATGTTAAATTCAGGCTAAATGGGTCACACTGGCTTAGATTGGTGCAAGAAAATACAATTTTCAGCACTGTGAGTCATCAGGAGCTGTGGTTATTGCTTCCAAAAAAGGCCAATAGAACTTACCTTCCCATCTGATTTTAGCAGAGCTCTAATTCTTCCACACAACACATCACAGCCCTCAGAGGCAAGGACTGAGGCACTGAACAACCACTCAGCACCATTTTCCAGGCAGGCCTGGAAAGAGCATTCAAAGTACCCTAAAATGTCATAACCAGCTCCTCCTGTTGGTTTTCTTCAGCCAACAGCCCGAACCCCTTGGTCTGAATGAATAAAAGTGGCTACAGGGCAAACACCATCATAAATTCACAGCACTTTTTATTCCTGAATGATTTATACTGTCCTTGAAATGCATGTTGGAAATGTCAAGTAACTGCTGCATATGGATGTGCTGAAAAATGGTACTGCCCTGCCAGAGGTTTGCCATGCCTGCCAGGATACATCTCTCAGGAATTCAAAATTCAAACGTTTTCCTGTGTGTATCTGTTGGAAAACAACACGTCCTGTCAGAGAATAAGGCACCTCCTATCATCTGCTCGGTGCTAAATGGCAGAGTGCAGAAATATTATCACTTTGGCATCTGCAAAGCAATTTACTGCTCTTTCTTACAGAGGCAAGTGGCCTCAAATTCCTGATGTTTGCCTCAGAAGAAGGGTGAGCATATGAAGGGTGTTCTGAGGGTGCATGTCCTGGACCCAGTGACCACTGCACCCTCTCAGCCACCCATCCAAGGGGTCCTCAATTCCCATATGATGTTCTCAGGTGGCCTGGGATAAACAATCCAAGGCTCTACCTTTAAACCCTTTAATATGTGAGGATATTACATCACAACAACAGACCTGATTAATTTTTTCCCCTATTTCCTTTCCTGATTTAAAAAAAGTTATTTCAACAAGAGATTTTTTTTTGTGGAGTAATTTATGGGTGTGTCAGATTTTTTTTATTCCCTAAATAATCTCTGAAAGTAATTTACAGGGTAAAACAGCTCAAATAGCTTTGAATGGGAAATTCCAGATAGTTGCCTGTAGCAGACCCTTTCTTTTCACAGAATCAGAGAATCATGGGCTGGTTTGAATTGGAAGGGGCCTTAAAATCATCTTGTTGCAATCCCCTGCCATAGGGGACACCTTCCACTGTTCCAGGTTTCTCCAAGTCCTGTCCAGCCTGGCCTTGAATTCTTCCAGGGATGGGGAGTCCATAACTTCTCTGGGAAAACTTTTCCTTGTGATTTACACTCAACACTTTTTTTTTTTTTTAATTCTGTAAGACATCCAAGTTAAAGAAAAATAAAATATGTTTCTTTAAATTTACAAATTTTAAAAAAAGAAGTAAAAATAAATTTTTTTCCAAATCCAGCTTGTGAATCGAAAGAGTTTGAATAAATCCCTTCATTTCATTTGCATGCAGCATTTTTCAGAAGTCCATTTTTGTCTATAATTAACACAAAACTCACTTTCCATCACACAGCTGAGTTATCAAGTCCTACTGCTGATGAAGGAAGTTTCAGTCTGAGTTTGATACCAGAATAATAAGGTTGGTAGGGGTGTGGATTCATAGAAATAAATATATTTTATTTCTGCTTGCTGTCTTGAAAAGATCATATATTCCACCTACCATGCAAGGTCACTGATATTTACAGCTTGCTTGACCTCTTTTGCTTTACGTGGCTCGTTTGATTTACTTAAACTGCTCAAGCCACGTTTCCCAAACAGTCTGGCAGAGAATTGCACCTCCCAGCAGAAATAAACCACTCACCTGAGCAGCTTCTGCCTTTCTGACATTTACTGCTCAATTGCAGCATTATTAGAAACTGAGACCAGGGCAGTTCTAACTTCCCAAAAACTGCTTTGGACAAATTGATGTGAGAAGAATCCTACGGGTGGCAATAAACCTCGTGGAAGGAAGAGCCTTGCTTCTTGTACAAAATTAGCTGGCTCATTAACTGTAATTATACCAGCCCAATCACATTATGAGGGTCAAACACAGAAATAAACACAGCAGACAAATCTTTAGGCGTTAGGAAATTTGCAAGTGTAGAGTTGCCCATCACTCTTCTCCTCGTAAACCAGCATGTGCTGTCTCACCAGCACTGCCAGCACAAGAGCTGAATGTGAGAGTCCCCATGCAAAGGATGACACAAAAACCCCACTCACAGAGAGCAGGGGGAGGAGAGAAACACAAAAGCTCATGCAATTTTTGTGTTGCTTGTTATCTTGAGTGAAATGAGTCGGTCAGAGATCACAGTAGCCCACACGTGGCTCCAACAACTTTGTCACAGCAGAGGCCACCAAGCAGTGCCTCACACGAGACTGAGGGTGTCCAGCCCTCTCCAGAGAGCTGTCAGTGGAGGCCACCACTGCTGCAGTGCAGATAAACAGGGAAAGGTGAGTGGTATAATACACACCATAGAATCACAGAATGATTTGCTTAGAAGATACCTTAGAGATCATCTCGTTCTGACCCTCTGCCATGGGACACCTTCCACTAGACCAGGTTGATCAGAGCCCCATCCAGCCTGGCCTTGAACACCTCCAGGGGTGGGGCAGCCACAGCTTCTCTGGGCAACCTGTGCCAATAATCCACTGACCATGTCCTTCGAATTGTTGTCTACAAGGTAATTAAGGATAATAACACCATAAGGATAATAAAACCATACCATTTCAGCAGCTGGGGTGGTTTGCAATAGAGCTGTGTTAGACTTAGCAGAAACACAACTGATGACAGGGCATAAACTGAAGGTGGACAAAGAGGTGGGAAGTGGAATAGATTCAGGAACATCCCAGTGTACCCTTCCTTCATGGGCTGTGCTCTGTACTGACACGTTACTCTGGGTCTTATCAAGTGGCTGAAAGCAACACAGCCAAGAGAAGATTTCCCCATCCATCAGGAGCCAATAAGAACATAAATGTACACATTCCCATAACAGCCTCCTCTGAGATCACTTAGGGATCTTAACCAAATGAGAGACTTTGCAGGCCACATTCAACTGATCAGAGATATTAAAGCTGTTACTTTCAGGTATTTGGGGACTGTTCTCGAGATGTGTTCATTTTCTGCAGATGTCCCAACTGAGGCACATAACTCAGGAGGGTTTAGTTAAAGCTCCAGTTGAATGATTTCCCAGCTCAGTTTGCAGTCTGACAACAGACTCCTGGCTGTGCCATCCAGGCAGCCAGACTGGAGGAGGACATGCTGATGGGCCCTCTTGACAGTGTTTATGTGTCAAACCAGCCTTCAGGTCAGAAAGGCAACAAAGTGGACTTGATTTCACAGGAAAAAAAACCAACAAAAATAATTAAAAAAAAAAAAAGCGAGCCCCAAACTGAAAAACCCTCCCCACATTCCAAAGCTTCCAAAATAAGCAAGCCATTTGCATTCATGCAAATACCTTTTCCTTTGAAGGAAGTTCATTGCCATTGTTACCATCACTAGGTAATAAGTGACAATGTGGCACTTCAGTGAATGGCAGCATCTCTCAAGGACTGAACACACTGGCCCATCAAGGAGTTCCTCCTGACTGAAGGAAAGCAACAGCTGCCATGTCTTTAATTCTTTTTCCAGGTCTCTGGGCTCCAGCCTGACAGGTACCAGGCAGAGATGTTTGTTAAGTCAAGGACCATTGACTTTAGATCACGTTAAGAATTTTCTTCACCCAGTTATTTTTAGATATAAAAAGTCCAGACTTCAAGAGTGAAGTGAAGTGAAGTGAAGTGAAGTGAAGTGAAGTGAACTGAAGTGAAGTGAAGTGAAGTGAAGTGAAGTGAAAGCCAAGTAGCACCAACATTTAAGTCTGGGTAAGTATTGGTCTAAAAACAAAGTCTGAGGAAATCTTAAGCTTGATACAGAAGGACATTGATCTGTTCTGAGGAGGCCACCAAATTAATTAGAGGGATGGAGCACCTCTCCTAAGAGGAAAGGCTGAGACAATTGGAACTGTTCAAACTGGAAAAGAGAAGGATTTTGATAATCTAATTGTGGCCTTCAAATACCTGAAAGGAGCCTGCAAGAAAGATGCAGAGATTATTTACAAGAGCCTGGAGTGACAGAACAGGAGGGAATGGATTAAAACTAAAATACAGTAGGTTTAGTAGGAAGAAATTCTTCCTTGTGAGGGTGGTGACACCCTGGCACAGGTTGCCCAGAGAAGCTGTGGTTTCCCAAAGAAGCCCCAAACCTGGAATTATCCAAGGCCAGTCTGGATGTGGCTTGGAGCAACCTGGGATAGTGGAAGATGTTCCTTCCCATGGCAGGGGATTGGAAGTGGTCAATCTTTAAGGTCCCTTCCAACCCAAATTCTCCTATTATTCCATGATCCTTTCAGTGAGATTTGCTGTGCAAAGATAGATTTGTGTACATTCCTTCTGGACAAAGAGGTAGAGAACTGGCAAATTCCTTCCTGTGTTGCTGCTCTTGATATATTAAAATAGGTGGCCACTCTGTGAGCTTGGGATCTTTTCCCATTTTAGGGAAGGATACAGATACACAAAGCTTGGTTCTAAAACTGCTCAAAAGAGTCAGAAATGTGATGCTTTTAAAAGTGTAAAATGTTTTCAGAACAATGTGGGTCTTTCCTTGTGGCTTTTTGAAATACAATGGAGCTGTAAACAGTGATAGAAGTGGTGGAAGTTGAATTAGAGCAGTTTAGATAAGGGCTGTAGGTTTTGAGTGTTATTCTGGCATAACTATTAAGGTTCCATACACAGGTAGCACGGAAGAACAGCTTTTCTAAAACACAGATAATTTCCTTTTGCCATGGGCAAAAAAAAAAGAGCACTAACTCCTATTCAGGTCAACTTTCTTCTCACTTACAAGACAAACAGAAGCCTACAAATTGGACAAACATGCACTTGCTTTCATCAGGTTCCAATACAAATATTGACAGCTGTGTTGTTGACACTTTCTTCAGAGGAAGTGAGGATTTAAGGATTCTCTTCTCCCTAACACCAGTCACAAAATTGATTCCATGGAAGTCTGCATACATATCCCAGTACCACCAATCAAAGTACTAGCTTACACATATAAAATAGAGATGTTCTGTGTGAAATACTGGGAATGTCTCAGACTTTTGGGCAACTTACAGCTCAGCTGAGTGGCCATCTATGAGTATGGAAAGGAGTGATTGTTGCTGATGCAATTCTCACAATGCTAAGCCTTGAATCCTTGGATGTTTTGGCTTCAGAATCCTTCTGCTGCCGCGACAGTAAAATTCATTGGAGATGAACCTCTGCTGGCCATCTGGAGATTTTGCCATTTGTACATCAGATCCCTAAAGCTGTCCTCAATGCATGCCAGAATCTCCTGGAATATTTGTGCCCTGCTGTGTTGTCCTTCCAGTTGATATTGGGGTGGTTGAAATCCCCTCTCAGGACCAGAGTCTGCAAAGGTGAGGCTGTTCCTCGCTGTCTGTAGAGGGCCTCATCCACTTTGCCTGTCCTCCTTTTAATCCTGACCCATAAACTTTCCATCAGCTTCTCACCCATGCCCAGGCAGCATCCCATGCACTCCAGCTGCTCTCCCTATAAAGGGTAACTCTTCCTCCTCGTTTTCCTACCCTGTCCTTCCTAAAAGAGCCTGCAGCCCTCCAAGGCAACACTTCATCAAGGGGCCAGCCCACCACATCTCCACGATCCCAACAAAACTGTAGTCCTGCAATTTCACACAGATCTCTTTAACACCCGATACTTTGTGCACTTAGCACCCCAGAGTGCTTAGCTCCTGCAGAGGATTTGGGATATTTGTCCATGATGGTGGTGCCTGGTGGGCACTTCCCTGCTCACTGCCAGGACTGAAGGTGACCCTGCCCACACCTCATTTTGGTGGCTTTGGGAACCCTTCCTGCCACATCACCCCGTGTCCTTTTTTCAGCAATCCTGTCCTCTGCTCCCACAGGACTGCTGGTCACACCCTCCCTCCCCCACCATTACTAAAATTCTCCTTCTGTGGTGGATCCCGTCTCTCCAAATCAGCTGCAAATCCCCACAGAGGGTCCCACTGAACCCCAAACCATGCCACCAACACCAATTCTACAGCCAATTATGGTTTTCTCCTATTAGTGTCCTCCTGCTTGCCCTCTTTCCCCTCACCAGCAGCCCATGTGATGAAGCTGCATTGGGATGATTTTGCCAAGAGCTCCTGCAGGATTGTGTTGGGAAGACTCTGCTGATTCCCAGCTAACCCAGGCCATTGCCTTGTTTTGGTTTCAAAGGCTTGGGCTCACTGATGGTGATTTATAATTAAATATTTGTATCAAAGAGATGCCATGACCAGGAACTTGGCCACAGAGTTTGTTTGCAGAAGACACAAAATAACAGAGATAATCCTCTCCCAAGTCTGCATTCTATTTCTTCCCTGCATGACAGAAATTGCTCTCTCCCCTAGGGAGTGTTATCAGAGTGTTCAATAAGGAACTGGCCCACATGCCAGAAAAACTCCTTTTAGATTTCTGTAAGAAGCAGGAGTTACTCTGCCTGTGCCATGCACAGACCACACAAACTCTCCCCACAATTCTCCCGAGCTCAGGTGATCCAAAGAGGGCTTTTTTCTGAGAGCATTTTGCTAAGGGGCTCATCTCATATTCCCTGGTTTTGTATTTTCCCTGAGTTTTCCAGACAAGCACACACACAGCTTTCATTCCTTGCATGTCAGAGGAATGGACTAAAAAAAATAAAACAAGTGCCAAGAGAGCTGTGTCTTGTCATCATGGAATTTTCACTGTGGGGGTTTCAACATCTCTTGCCTCCTGATTCTTTATCTCCCTTACTTTTATGTAACATGAATGTCACAAGATAAACAGTGGGACCCTTCAGCAATTGGTTGGGAAGATACCTCAATTGCCTGTCAGGATTAAAAGATAATCCTTAAAAAAACTGTTAAAAATCTGCTGGAGTGTAAGAGGAACAACAACAAAAAAAACCCACAAAAACCTTATGCTGCCTCAAAGACAGAATGTCCTACTTATTCTAACAGCTTCTCAGAGGGAAGTTAATATTGGGATGGCTTCTATGCATGGGTAAAGTCTTGAAGTAATAAATATTGCCTTAAGAAAAGGAGTTGTGAGGCTCTTGAAGCTAGCTGATGTATGTTGTCATGTCCCTCAAGGCATTAGCATCTGATGTGCTTTTAGAGATGAATCAGGCTCCAAAGTTATCCATGCAAAAAAATAAGCTTTCAAAANACTCCTTCCATGGAAGAGGTAAGAGTGCAAGAAAGAAAAAAAGAAAGAAAAGAAGAAAAAAAGAAAATATACTAAAAAACTGATTTTAAATATAATTTTGATTTTTTTTGTTGCCCCTGTGAACCTGACTGGTGTTTCTCAGAGGGGTGTAGATCACTCATTTCAGTGTGAAAGGAAGTGTCTTATGGTAATGGAAATTTGCTGAGATTTGAACTTGGCAAAGAAAGCCAGAGTGATTGATGAGCAGCAGAGAAGAGTTTCTGCTGTTAAAATCTGCATATGGCTGTCACAGGAGCACCAGTGAGAATTCCAGCTGAGCCTTTAGGGGAGAAATACGCCCACAAATCCTGCTCCTCTGGAGTTTAGGTTCCTCAAGCAGTCTTTAGGACAATTAGCTCCCAATTTTGGAAGTGGCAGTTGTTTCAGAAGTACCACATATTATTATTGTGCTTACAAAAAACAAGAGATAGAGAAAAAAAGTCTGATTTTTCTTCACATCATCAGAAAAGAGCAGTGACAAAGACAAAGGTCAGAGAGAGCTGATTTAAGTGTCTTGTCCCTCTCTTCACAAGAAGTGGTGGCTCCCAGTGGTGGGCTGCTCCTAAAGATAGGACTAGGAGTTATTCTCATCTCTTTTCCCAGTTTTCTCCACCCAATTTTTTCCTAGTCATTGGTAGCTGCAGAACAAGAGCAGATCAACTAATGGGCAGAAATTTCAGACTTTATAGGAGCACATCTCGACGTCAGGCTTCTGTAAATTTAATTAGACACACCCTGCTATGTGGAATAAAAATTCTATTTGGAAGCAAAAAGCTGCTTAATTTTCTCTAATTTCATCAATAATCATCATAATAATTGCTACTAGTATTGTTTTTTTAATTACAGTTCCTGGTAGAAAGGAAGAATTGGATCCCTTTCCAGTTAATGTTATATATCCTCCAGCTTCCTTTTTTGCAGTCAAAAGGGAATGGATTCATCTCCCTGTGAATTGTATTTTATGCTAAATATACCAGCAAACTGTCCATAACATAAGAACCTTATTGCACAGGGCAGCTTGTCAGATCCAAACATCTCTGGATGTGCAAAATGCTCAAAACACAGGGAAAATGATCACAGCATCAACAAAGGGCTGCTCAGGAGGGACAAGATCATGTTGGGATGGTGGAAGAGGGTAAGAAAGCCCATAATTTTCATGTGACACCTACCTATTGTGTCTCCTTGCTCATGCACCATGGAGGCCAGGTCTTTGATGATCTGGTTCACATCCAACATGTCACTCTGAAAAGACAGAAATCCTAACGTTACCCAGGAATGGGGAATATCCAAGTACAAAAGGCACGTTCCACAGTCCAGCCTGGCAAATAAAAACACAAACCCAGAAATCTCCAGCAGCATAGATGTAAAAGGGAAAGTTAGAATGCTCCCATAGTAAAAAATTCCCTCATGGAATTAGATCCAGCCATGGTTTGCTGGATCTAAGTAAGGCAGCTGACTCAAGCTTTGTGAGAGGAGCAAGCGGAATGATCAGGTTTTATGCTTGCTTTTCAGAATTGTGGAGGACTAAGGAAAAGCAACAACAAAAACAACAGTGGCAAACCCTTCTCTTTCTTAAAAAGTTATTGGTGATGCAGGCCATTCCTCCCAGACTGTTTTCTCCTACACAGAAAAAGGCCATCTCTCAGCACAGCATCCATCTGATGCTGTTCATAAACTGATGGGTACAATCAAAAACTCCCTGAATTTGAAATTACCTTATTGGTATGGCAATAAGGAAAGAGCTGTTTGATGAACAGATTCATTTATATGTTTTCAAGTAGTTTAAAAAAAAAAAAAAAAGTAACTCCATTCAGCTCTGAAATCTTCTCTGTGAAAACACAGCAAATTACCCATGAGTTTGTTTCCTTAATTTCTGAACACTTACCATATAAAAGAGCAAATGTGAGCATATGTTGACATCATATGACACTGTCTCCTCTAAAAAGAAATAATTTAGCAATAATAGACATAATAATATAGACACTGCTAAATGCACTACCAGAAAGGCAGCATTACCAAAGCAGAAAAAAAGTCACTAAAAAATGATGTATATTTTTTTTCAGCCTTACAAGTCAGAGAATCACAGAAACATTGAAATGGGCAGGAACCTTTGGAAATTATTTAGCTCAACAGCCCTTCTCAGAGCAGCCAACTAAAGTAGGGTGCTCAGGGCATGGTTTTATGTGCCTCCAAGGATGGAGTTTCCACAGATTGTCTGGCAAAACCATGGAACCCTGTGTATTGTTTGAGCATGGCTGGATGACAGGCACCCACCAAATCTGCTCTGCCACTCCCCTCTGTAAGTAAACAGGGGACTGAAAATATAATGAAGGGTTCATAAGTTGAGATAAGGACCAGGAGACCTCACCCTCCAAATATCATCATGGGCAAAACAGACAGATATTAATTGAATTTATTACCAACAAAATCAGAGCAGGATAATGAGAAGTTTCAGAACTGTCTGGACACAATCCTGTGCCTGTGCTCTGGGATGGCTGGAGCAGGGAGGTGGGACCAGATGGCCCCACTGTGGTCCCTTCCAGACTGGCCCACTCTGAGATTCCATGCTCATTTCATCCATGCTCATTTCATCCCAAAAGATCTAATTACCTCCACCACGCTTTTTAAAGAACTCCATTTCCCTACTACCAAATATAGAAAATGGTGCAAAATGAATCCATGTCCTCCTACAGGAGTTTGCTATGAGAATATAACTGGCATAACACTTCAACACATAATGCAATAGAACTGCATCAATTTAAAATGAGGTCTGGGAGTCCCACTGTGAGTGCTAGAATAGACCAAATTGTTGAATAACTGAAGATGAAGGAAAAGCAAAAGATTGAAAAAGCTGTGAGAAATCATAATAAAGCAAAAAACACTCCCCCAACCAAGGACTGGGTAAGGCACCACAAAATGTACTTCATTCCTTCATTTGTCAAGCATAATGAAGCTTTAATTATGGATGGTATTATTCCTCACTTGTAAATACTGCAGAATATTTTGCAAAACAAGGAAGTTTAAATAATTTGAGATTGTACTTGAGCAGTGTGTTAGTAAATCATTACTGGGAAATGAGGAGAAATTAGTGGTGATTTTTTTTTTGTGTAGGGAAGTTTTCTGAGCTTTTTGTAAAAATATTTTAAGGGAGAACATCAAAGTTTAGCAAAATGTGAAGAACTGAGAATTAACTTTAATGTCTCGCTCTGCTCTTGTTTAACTGCTTTGCAAAAGATGATTAAGGAAAATAAAACCAAAGAAAAATAATAATACTAAAAAAGCCCAGAATGCTAATTTTTCTCTCTTGGCTAAATTGTCACTGACATAATTTTTTGTGTCTGTTCCTTGCAATATAAACACAATCCTTTCTACACTTCAATCTGCTTTATTTTGTTGTGCTTCTTTTTCAGCACTTTAAGTGAAGGTGGCTTACAACTCACAAATATGTTTTTTCATGTACATTTGTTTAGACAGAGTTGATTGCAATATATTGAATTACACGTGCCCCCACCCACCCCAAGCATTTCCACTGGAATAAAACAGATGATACATCGACTTCTTAGAGGAGCCTTCCCAGCTAATTTAGCCATGAGGAGCTGGGCTGTCTATGTCCTGATCCCCAGATATTGGGTGAGGCAGAGAAGAATGAGAAAGAAAATTCAGCGTTGCATGCGAACGGTGCTGGTTCAGCTTTGCCATTTGTATTCAGGTACTTGAAACCAACCATCTGCAGCTGCAGAGTATAGATCCTTTCCATAATGTTGCAATAACACTTAAAATTACTGTTTAGCAAATATGCATCAGTGAGAGCCAGGGCTGAGTTGTGAGGAAGGAAAAACTGCGACTACTGCACTTGAGGAAAAACAAACGGGTGAGTTATAAAGCACAGAGCACAAAAACAATCTGACCTGAAGCAAGAAATCTGTTGAATAACTTAACCTGGCAATGTGAAGTTTCAAAGACCTTGATGTATGTAAGGAAAATAAAGGAAGAAATAGAAGAAAGAAAAATACCCAGAAATAAAGATCTTCCATAATGGAATATACCTTGGAGCTACACTCCTGCTCCTTCTTGCCAGGTCTGCTCCATCCCCAAGTACCTCTGAACTTGCCAGGCATCAGAGTTTGTTAGGAAAATCAGATTGCCTTTGGTTCCCCATGTTTGCACACACTTTGCAGAATTCACAATGAAATACAGCTCCTCATAAATCTCTGACTCCACAGAACCCAGGAGTGCAGCAGCCACCACCATTCCCAAAATTCTGTCTCCCTGCCAGCTAACTAGGCTGGGGCTCCCTGGGTTTTAATTAACACCAGTCTTTCCTGTCTGGCAACAATTCATTTGCTATATTCTGCAGCAAGAGGGAGACAGGTTTAAACTGTTCCATATAAATTCTCTTTTCTCTTTTTTTTCTCCCCAAAAAGAAGAAATCCATTGTTCTGATTAGTAGACAGGATTTAATATCACCCATTCTGGAACAAAAAGAATTAAACTAGTCAAAAATAAAATGAAATAGCAGTAGCTAAAGATGGCCAAAAAAGCAGAGAAGTGATAGAGGAGAAAAGCAGAGATGCAAAAGAATGAGGCCCTTGAGTTCCAGAGGATTAACTCTCACTAGGGAAAATTAGTTTGGGAAGTTCTTAACAGAAAGTACTAGGTTAAAATGGCAGGACTGTTTGAGTCTCTTAACCTGACTCAATAAGTGAATAATGTCACTGCATAGCACTGAGATTTCGAGAAAAAAAATTAAATTTCCAAACCTGACACAAAAATGGTTGGAAATATGATTTTGCAGATAAACCAGAAATTTCAATTTCCCATTTTTTGATTTAACAAGATAAAGATTTCAACATTTTTGAAATTAATTTCTGAGCAAGTCAGGTTATAAAACCCAGACATTGTCACCAATGTGGGAACAATAAATCCCAGCAGCCCATTTCCCCACAGAATGAGCATTACTGAAGTATTTCCAAGACAGAAAATAAGCAAACCTCTTCTCTCTTCCACTCTCATGCTTTGTGGGATGAAGATTTATTCACACTGAAAACTTCCAACATTACCCTGCCTTTAATGATATCCTAAGGACACTGCTGTATTCCAGACATGGGAATGGTGTTAAATAAACCAGAGAGGGGAACATGCTCTCCTCAGAAGGACACAGAACAAATCTGTGTAGTCAATAATTCCTCTCTCACATGGAGACAGATCCCAGCCTCCTCTCTCAGTGTCAGCTCAGGTCCTCAAGGGAAGGAGCACTCATTTCTAGGAATGTTTGCCTTAGGTTTGTATAAAAATGGGATCAAAAGTATCAGTGGTCTTTCCTATTTAGCACATGTGCTTTTGTGTTTACTCACAAACCAGCCATCCATTTTTTAAAGGACTATAAATTAGCATTTAAATTAATTGCTGCCTCAATATTCAGGAGCTGCTGAATTTCTACAAGCAGGTCACATTCTGACCCGTCATTTATTCTGCAGCAAGCAGCCAGGAGAGCTATAAAATAAACCCCAAGGAGATCCTGAAAGATGTCCTAGAAGGCCCATGTGTGCATTCCTGCACATGGAAGCACTCCAAAACACAATAAAGCAAAAGAAACCCCTTGTGCTTGTTATCTTTGGGGGAAAAAATAAAGAAACAATAAAAAAAAAAATCAACCAACAGCCCTTTGTAGTGTCTGTCACGTTTTACCAAAGAGATGCTGAGATGTTCCTTGTGTTGTCCTGTCTGCAACAGCCATGGGGCATCTCCTACCCTGTGGTCCAGCATGTATGGACATGGAAAAACAAATCAGAGCATGGTGTTTGTCTGTCCTCATTCCTTTCTGAGAGGCAGGGGAAGGAAAGGAAAAAGAAAAAAATAATATAAAACATGAGCAAGCTTCTGATGCAAGATAGGCAGAAACTAAATCTTGCTGCAACAGCCTTTCAACAAATATTTTTCTCTTGTCTGTGGCTGGGGAGAAAAAAATGACATTCAATAAATCAACCTGATTCAGCCTAAGCAACAACAGACCAGCAGAAAATTGTTTTGAGGGCAGAAGCCATCCAGAACAGCAATTACAGACTGAGTTAGATCTCCTCTGGGACTCAACAACAGCCAGAGTGTGGAGTTTCTCTCTCCCTCTCTTGCCTGTGCACGTTCCCTCTCTCTTTTGCTGTCCTAGAGGTCTGTGTCATCTCAGGGAGTGTGGAATTGTGCTGCATAATTAAAGTAGTCATGCTGAGCTTTGGGATGCCAGTGCAGAACCTACCTGGGGACACCAGCTCAGGAAACACAACAGGAAGGGGGTTCCTGCCCACCAAATCCACATGGAGAGGCTGTGGGAGCTGAGCTGCCTCGAGCTCATCAGAGAGAGCCGAGGCCATCACAGAGGGCACCTCAACAAGGATGAGCACAGAGATCCTGCCAGCTGCCAGCTGGTGTTTTATTCATTCTGCTCCTGGCTGGATGTCACATGCCCACCAAAGCTGCTCCATCACTGCCCTCCTCAGCTGGACAGGGGAGAGGAAATACAACAAAAGGCTCTTGGGGTGAGGTAAGGACAGGAAGAGATCAGTCATCAGTGTCTGTCACAGGCAAAATAGACTTGATTTGGGTAAATCAGTTTAATTTGTTACTTATCAAAATCAGAGTAGGGTAATGAAAAATAATATCTAATCTTAAAAACATTTCTCCCTAACCTTCCCTTCTCCTGGACTTCATTTCCATGTTCTCTCCCTCCTCCACAGGGGAATAGGGAATGGGGGCTGTGGTCAGTTTGTCACACATTTCTTACTCCTCACACTCTTCCCCAGCTCCATTGTGGGGTCCCTCTCAAGGCAGAGGGTCCCCCACAAACCCCTCCAACCTGGGTTCTTCCCAGGGGCTGCAGTTCTTCAAGTGGGTCCCCCACAGGGTCACAAATCCTGCCAGGGGTATTCCATTCCTATGGAATCAGGATCAGAANAATAGACTTGATTTGGGTAAATCAGTTTAATTTGTTACTTATCAAAATCAGAGTAGGGTAATGAAAAATAATATCAAATCTTAAAACATTTCTCCCTAACCTTCCCTTCTTCCTGGACTTCACTTCCATGTCCTCTCCCTCCTCCACAGGGGAATAGGGAATGGGGGCTGTGGTCAGTTTGTCACACATTTCTTACTCCTCACACTCTTCCCCAGCTCCATTGTGGGGTCCCTCTCAAGGCAGAGGGTCCCCCACAAACCCCTCCAACCTGGGTTCTTCCCAGGGGCTGCAGTTCTTCAAGTGGATCCCCCACAGGGTCACAAATCCTGCCAGGTGTATTCCATTCCTATGGAATCAGGATCAGAAAGAAATCACAGGATGGTTTGGGTTGAAGGGACCTTGAAGATCATCTCATTCCAACCCCTGCCAGGGGCAGGGACACCTTCCACTATCCCAGGCTGCTCCAAACCACCTCCAACCTGGCCTTGAACACTTCCAGGGATGGGACAGCCACAGCTTCTCTGGGCAACCTGTGCCAGGGCCTCATCGCCCTCCCAGGGAAAATTTTTTTCCAAATAGCTGATCTAAATGTGCCTTCTACTGGTTCAAAGTCATTCCCCCTTGTCAGGGTTGTCTAAGGGAAATATAATAACACAAACATAGCAAGAGGGAGTTTGCCCTTTTAAGAACCCTTTGGATCTGGAAATAGGAGCTGTGTTAATGGAGGAGGTCATCAATAGTTCTGGTTTTATGTAGATATCCTCACTTTATATTTGGGAAATATAATAAAGCATCAAAGATCACATAAAGCATTCTTTTTACCAACTTTGATTCTGATCTTCAAATTAATTAACACCCTAAATTTCATTTAAATTAATCTGTTTGTAAAGGTATGTGAATTCCCATATGTATGTACACGTGGGTATTTATACAGGCACATAAACACATGTATTCTCATGTACCACAAACACTCCCACCTGTATAAACAGCCACTGTATATACACAGACACTAATAATTTTAAGATTAACTTGCCCTGAACATACACCAGGTGTTAAATGAACATTTGAGGCCTAGCAGATTGCAGAGATATAAACATAGCCTATTTCTGTCTACAGTAGCAGCAAACAGACCTTAAATCTCAAGCTTCTTTTTCCTGGCTAAACACTCTGATGTAAAATAAGCATGAACACTGATATGATCTGATAACAGGCAAGTAAACAAAAAATAAAAGAAAAGAAAAATTTGTTTGCCTTCCTTAGTTTTAACCAAAAAAAAACAAACAAAAAACAAAAAGCCACTGTGTTGATTCCATTTTGTCTTCAAGTTAATGCTGTGACAGTTTTGATATCAGGGAGAGCAGGAGTGATTTGAGCAGGAATGGGTCACATCAGAAAACTGAGGTGCAACAGTTGTGTCACCATGAAATCAGAATCACAAAGTCACAGAATACTTTGGG
>VXBC01009717.1:254825-390253 GCA_013399945.1 Ploceus nigricollis
CAAATAGCTGATCTAAATGTGCCTTTTACTGGTTCAAAGTCATTCTCCCTTGTCAGGGCTGTCTAAGGGAAATATAATAAGACAAACATAGCAAGAGGTAGTTANTGATTCCATTTTGTCTTCAAGTTAATGATGTGACAGTTTTGATATCAGGGAGAGCAGGAGTGATTTGAGCAGGAATGGGTCACATCGGAAAACTGAGATGCAACAGTTGTGTCACCATGAAATCAGAATCATAAAGTCACAGAATGGTTTGGGTTTGAAGGGACTTTAAAGATCACCCAGCTCCAACCCCTGCCATGCGCAGGGACACCTCCCACTGAACCAGGCTGCTCCAAGCCCCACCCAACCTGGCCTTGAACACCCCAGGGCTGGAATCAGTGCTCCAGGTGGGGCTTCACAAGTGTGGAGAAGAGGGGCAGAGGGGTGTGGAAAACAAAAGAATTATGCTACAAATTCCAGGTGCAGAGCAAATGGAGAATGTTTCAAATTTCACCCATGATGGAGAAGAGCATGTGAATTTACATATTTTGCAGTGTCCTGCCCTTCCTTCATCCCCACCACTCTCCTCTTCCACCAGACACTCAGGAAGTCAACAAAGAGTGAAAGAGGAAGGGAGATCCACAAACTAAGGAAATGAAGAGGGAAATTACTTCATTACTCTCCAGTGTGAACATCAGCTCTGCTCTCCAAATGGGAATGTGCTGCAATTTTATTTCTCTTTACTGGATGTCTGATGTTCCTGTACCTTGTTAGCACAGCTGGAACAAGGCTCTGGGATGTTACAATGCATATTTGGAAGCAATAACCCTGAGCAACCTGATCCATGGCAGTGGGGTTGGAACTGGGAGATCTTTGAGGTCCCAACCCAAACCAGTCTATGATTCTATGATTTATTTTCTCATGGTTCTTCTTACAGAAGAAAGTTTCTGTACCCACACTATGAATCCAAACTTTTGCTCTCCAACAGCCAAGTTTCTATCTACTTTACCACTAAAGGAAGATTAATATCCTTGCTTTTCCAACAAACCCTTGGGCTGGATACGAAAGAGACTCACGGATCAGAAATATTGCTTCTGTTTTCTGATATGCTAGAAAGGTTTTTGTGGGATTTTCTGCCTTCTCACCTTTTCTAGCTCCCTGGAGTTGAATTAAGGAGTTCCTTCAGAGTTAATTCACATATGTATATAGGCTAATCAAATGGCACAAAAGTAATTACATGAAGGACCCAAAATGAACAGAGATAATGAAATGCCTGACATTGTGGCCTTTGTAGACCAGGAATAAAAATACTCAGTGAAGATGAAGGTTCTCCCAATAGAGGATATCCATTTGTATTTCAAATATAGATTGTAGCTGAGGGTTTGTGAAATTTGCTGGCCTGACACCCCAAAAGCAAAAATTAAATACAATACAAAAGGTAAACATAAAAGCCATGCAAACCAGAGCAGAATTGTCCACCAACAATAATCCACAGCCTTGTCCAAGAAAAGGCTTTCATGAGCAACAGATCCCTTTTCTTTCTGCAGGAGCTGGGCAGTAACCACAGTGATTTGATGCAATTGTCACGGAGTGTTTCATGTGGTAGGTACCTGTCCAACAGGAACTATTTGTCTGCATTGCACATTTATTTTGCTCTCCAACAGCTCCAAGGAGCCATTGGTCTCAACTGCAGAAAGTGAGATATACGAGTTCTTACAGCAACCTATGAAAAAAAAAGTTATTATTTTTTTATATGCAATAAAAATGCTTGTTGGGGACACTTAGTCTTTTTAAAATAAGAAAATAAAATGCATTTAATATTTACAGCTCCACTTTTTTGCAGCTGCTCAGAAGAAAGTCTCCTGAGTACCAAGTCACCAAAGATATGGAAATCCATCAGCAAACTCCAAACTCAGTTTGTTGCATGCTGACTTTTCCTTTAGCATCTCCTGCTTCCTGCCCCAGGCTGCAATGTATAAACTAATAGCAGCAGTGAGGGAAGTAGTTGTAATCTATCACCCTGACTGATACCAGCCCCAGGAAAGGCAGTTTATTGCAGGTGGTATGTTATCTTCAAAAATAGAAACCGTGCAAAGATTATGACAAAAACTTCAACACTTTCTACACTTTGTTTGCAGCACTATTAATTCTCCACTCTGAATTTATTTCCGTGAGGGTCATGCAGACAGAAAAAAAATACAATGGAGGAATTCATTTTCTTTTTAGGAGTGTTCTGGGAAGCCAAGCAATTAGAGCAATCTTAAGCTGTCATGTATTATCAATTGCTGCTCAATTATTTTACTTAAATAAAACACTGATTGCAGAGTCTGATCTGCAGCTATCAACAGAGTGATTCATTTAGGTGCACTATTTATTCTTGACAATTTAAAAAAGAATATCTAACTGAAAGGAAAAAGACAGAGGGACAAGGGAAATACACAGCATCTTCTTACAACTCACTGCTATGCTGCTAATCCTCTGTTTAGAAATTGCTGAAGCTGCTGTACCCTGTACAGAGTCTGGACTCAGTCCTCATTACAAATGGAGATCATGGGTTTGGTGCAAGAGAGAAAGGGAGTCACAGTCTCTTACAGAGGTCACTGAAGGTTGGAATCATAAAATCATAGAAGGGTTTGGGCTGGATGAGACCTCACAGACCATCTGGTTCCAACCTCCTGCCAGGGGCAGGGCACCTAGACCAGGCTAACCAAAGCCCAGTGCTGCCTGACCCTGAGCGTCTCCACGGATTGAGCATTCCCAACTTCTCTGGACAACCTCTTGCCGTGCCTCACCACTCTTGTAGGAAGGAATTTCCTCCTGATATGTAAACTAAACCTACCCTCCTTCAGCTCAAGGCCACTCCCCCCTCAAGGTCACTCCATCCCATGTCCCAAGCCCTTCTCCAGCTCTCCTGGAGCCGCTTCAGGCACTGGAAGGGGCTCTGAGGTCTCCCTGGAGCCTTCTCTTCTCCAGGCTGAACACCCCCAGCTCTCCCAGCCTGGCTCCAGAGCAGAGGTCTTCCAGCCCTTTGATCAGCTTAGTGGCCTCCTCTGGACTTGTTTGAAGTGGTCAACATCTCTCTTGTGTTGGGGGTCCCAGAGGTCCAGGTGGGGTCTCTCAAGAGGAGAGATCTTGTCCTCATTCTTCAGGAGACTGAAGAGGCACAGCCAAAAAAAAGGGGTATGGCTGTTCAGGCCATCCACAGAGCACCAGCTCCATGAGTAAATCCATATCCAAGTCTGCCCAAGGTTCACCTTCTCCTCAATGGTACAAATTGGGCAAAAAGGAGATACATGTTCCATACAATTAAAAAAAAAAAAACTCTCTGCCCTACATTTCCCTGTTCATTCCAAAGCCAAATGCTATGGTCTTTGCAGGCTCTTCCAGATTTTGGCTCTGTGAGTGCAGACTCTGCTGTTGACACTTTTCCTACATGTTTTCAGTCAATAGTGCAGGTTACCTAAATGGCACAAGTGCTGAGTTAAGGTATCTGAGGACAAATTAATTACGACTGCAGCTAAAAGGCTCAGAAAATGAAGGTTGATGGGTATCATCTCCTGCAAGTTGACTCTCCCAAACACCCTCACATGGTTTAATTCTCCACTCTACACAGGAGAGACTGCCTATTTTAAAAATATCCATTATATCCAAAATGATTCATCTCATTATTCAAGGATTTTTTCTTAATGTTTAATTTATTTCTCTCTGTCCTTAGTTACTACTTGGTAATTTGTTACTACCTTCAACCTTAATATTTTAAATTATTCTACCCTTTTTTCAATGCTATTACACATCAAGTATTTCTACACAGTCATCATGGCTCAACTAATCACTGCTGCACTTTCTGAGCCTGCAATTGGTAAATTCCTGTAATCTCTCTTCATAAATTATACTTAATACTTCTTCCTCATTTATTTCCTTCTGGCTCACCTCCAAATTTCTAATAGAAAAAGCAGGCCAAAATGCTCTCATTTCTCACACACCTTCTTATCATATAAAAGGTGCCAAAGACTAAGGCAGACACTAAGGGCTGTGTGACAGTTCACTTTATTTTCCAATTGTCTGTGCTCAGTATCCAGTTGAAAATTTCCAGTTTCTGGTTAAAAGTATCCAACAGGTCCAGTGGCACAGCTTCTTTATTTGGCTCACTCACCAGCTGTGTCAGGAATTTATCTTCTACACACTCCAGGAACATCCAGGACTGTTTCCTCTTTGCTGTGTTGTATTTCCAGCAGACACCTGCTTAAATTGAATTCCTCCATGGGGACAAAGGCCAGTGATCATGAGGCTTCTCCCAGGTGCTCCTGGAGCAATTTATCCATCTCTTCATCCTGGCTGGGTGGTCTGTAACAGACTCCCACCAGGATATCTGCTTTGCTGCCTTCCCCATTATCCTGACCCATAATCACTCAGCCCTATTGACACAAGGGTTACTCCACTGCCTCTCCTCCCTTCTGAAGAGTTTACAGAGATCCATTGCAGCACTCTGGTTGTGTGAGTCATCCCACCCTGTTTCCAATCTCAGCTTTCCAGTGGTACAATTGGCTTCCAGCTCCTCCTGTCTGTTGCTCATGCTGTGGGCATTGGAGCTCTTATGTTTGCAGAAACAGTACAATACCAGCTGCTGTCTGCTGCCCCAAATCCAGAAATCTTGTGCTCATTCTCAGATCAAAATTGTGGATTGCAATTCCATCCAGTAATTAAAATTATGGGTCTGAACAACAAGCAGCTCGCTCTCTGATCGAAGGATATATAATTCAAACAATTAATCACCCATTTTACTTTGACAGCTTTGCTTATGTGTCACTGGCAGATGGGGGAGATGCTCCCAGAGAACAAAGTCTGGGTCATTTTAATCTCTAGAGGAAGGAGGAATTATTTATAGTGTAGAGTTGGTGAATTATATGTTGATGTCTTCTACATTTACTGCTCAGCAATTTGCCCTGGCTCACTTCAGAGTCAATGGGGAGCCAACACTGGGATTGTGGAGCTCAGATTAAGGGTTAGGTATTTTCAAACTGTCTGGGACTCATAAATACTAAGGTGAAATTTTTAGAGAAATAGTGAGACAACCTTAGAGCTGTAAACTGAAAATTCATGGGGAATCAGGAGAGAGAAAAGAGAGTGTCTGAGCAGTGCAAAATCCAAAAGTCTGGGAATTAGAGGCCAGATATCTTAATGCCAGCCCTGTGCTGCCCCAGTTGTACAGATGATGGGGAAATAATCCAATCTATGATTTGTTGTTGCACAAAACACAGCAGGAGAATGAGCAGCAAGAAGTGTGCATTTGTCAAAGGTTACCTGGTACCTTTCTAAGACAGGGCAACACCTGAGGAGGGGGAAAAGCAGCAAATTATAAATACACAGGTAGAGCAAATGAAGTCTAGATGAAAATACTGTAAAACTGGCTCAGAAGTCATAGTTTAAAACTATTTGTTCATGAGTAAATTCTCTTTGGTAATGGACTGGAAGGATGCACGGAAAGGATTTCAGCATCACAAAGTTCAACAAGGACAAATAGAAGGCTCTGCTCCTGGACTGGGACAATCCCCAGAATCTGAACAGACTGGGAGATGGAATGGGAGCAGTCTTGCAGAGAAGGATGTGGGAATAGCTGGTGGATGAATAATTGACATGAGCTGGCCATTTGCACCTGAAGCCCAGAAAGCCACCCATGTCCTGGGCTGCATCAAAACCAGAGTGAGCAGCAGGTGAGGGAGGGGATTTTATCATACACAGAGTTCATGTGGTTTTCCTGGATCCAGGACTAACCAATATTTTTCAGAAATGGTTTAGGTGATGGTATAGAAAGGACAGTTCATAAATAAGAAGGAGCAGTGAAGCTTAGAAATATTTTGAGCCTCTCAGAAGATATGGTTAGAATTCAAAGGGATCTTGTTAAAATGGGGAAACACTATAAGAGAAAAGGATGAAGCCAAATAATGAAAATACAAAGAATACATAAAGAATACGTAATGAATATACAAAGAATACATACAGAATAGTAGGCAATTTCCTGGGCAGAAGTCCTCAAAAAGGAAATAAACAAACAAGCAAAGGTGCTGAGGGGTGCTGGGGACAAAGTTAGCACTTGTGAGATAAAATATTGTGTCCAATTTTGAGCAACAAATCTCAGGGGGACCACCTGGAGACAGCTCAGAGAAAAGCCATGGGAATGATCAAAAGTGTTAGAAACACAGCCTGACAGGAAAAATAGGAATTAGTGTGGTTTTCAATGTAGAAAAAGCAGGATGTGTGGGGTTGGAGGGGTGTAGGGGACACAACAGATGTGATAATGCTTTTCTGACAAGTGGAACTGTTGCAAATAGGAAGGGAATAACCTGTTCTCCATATTCCCCCTCCAAATGACAGAAATTCATGGACTGGAACTGCAACAGGAGACATCTATATAAGCAGTTAATGATTCGGGTTGTTGATCTTGTCTTAGAGCTGAGAAAAGGATTTGATGATGTTTAAAGATTGCTCTTAACTCCACTTGTCTAATATTCAATGCAATCAATACAAACCCTGGAAATCTGAAAGAGAGAGGGACTGTTTCAGAATGCAGCCACAAACTCCCCATCAGCTCCAGTCACTAAACTGATTAAATCATGCACCTCTCCCTCAGCCTTTCCAAGTGAAGACAAATTCAGCAAATCTCTGCTCTGTTAAACATCCTCGTCCACAAAAAAAAAAAAAAAAACAAAAGGTGAAGCTCAATAAGTTTTAACCAACTTATCAATAGCCACAAAGACACTTTCTGCCATTAAACAGCAGCAGATAACAATCAGACAGCAGCAAGGAACAACAGCATCTGCAGCAGGGAATCCTGACAACAGTGTGCCATCTATCAGCTGTGTGTGACAACAAACCAGAGCCAGCCCCTGTCCCAGGGGCTGCATTTAGAAACCATCAAGCACATCCACAGTGGCAGAGCAGGTACTCCTGCACTTATAAACCCACCAGTCACTCAGCAGAGAAGTGAGTTACCCTGCCTTCCTTCCCACCTGCATTGCCCCCTCCCCAAGGAAATGCTAATTTAGGAGAATTTGGATTCAGCTCTCCAGTTTATTAAAAAGATTTGAGCATTTATATTCAATCATGCTCAGCTTGTGCTCCCTGAGTTCAGATTAGCTTTCAATGGGCTATTTTAATTTTGTTTTAATTTGCAAATGAGGCAGGTGAGAGTCTAGACTTGAAGGGGGGATGGCTCAGCTCGTTCCCAGCCACACACTGGTGTCTCTGGCTCAAAGGATGAAGCACTGGAAAAGCTGGATGGATCTAGGGAGGTGGGGTGAGAACTGGAGGAATTGGGGAGCTGCTCTCAGACTGAACATAGCTTGAAAACGCTGCTGCTTACTGTTAACACTGCAGGTAATTCATTGCTTTTTCCATTCAAGGAATTTCAGATTGGCAAAATAAATAATTTTCCAGCACAGAGGACTTTAAATTATACCTGTCATGCCTCATGTTATGATTTGTCATAGAGTATGATAGAGAATCATAGAATCTTTAAGGCTGGAAAAAAGCAAAGACCATCAAGTTCAATCTTTGACCAAATACCACCATGTCCCCAAAACCATACCATGAAATGCCACATCTAATCATTTTTTGAACACTTCCAGGGATGGTGACTCCATCACTTCCCTAGAAACTTTGTTCCAATGTCTGATCACTCTTTCATTGAAGAATTTTTTTCCTAATATCCAACCTGAACCTCCCCTGGTGCAACTTGAGGCCACATATATATTTGAATTTTTTTTAATACTCAGTAATACCAAAATAATTTCATCAGGCCTTAATGAATCAACGCTGAAAAGTCACTGAAGTAGTTCAAACACTTCTAAAAGCAAGAGGAAACAGCCATTTTTTGGGGTTTTGGCTGGTGACAGTAAGTTCTCACTGTTTGATGACTCTTTGGCATAAATTAATGGGTTTTCCTCGCTGTCCAGTCCTTATCAACCATAACTGCATCATTTCTTTAGTTGGTAATATGAGGAGGCAATTTAGAACAGAAATGGAATAAAGTTTCAGTTACCATAACCAAACCCAAAAAACAAAGAATCATAGAACACCCTGAGTTGGAAGGGACCCATGGGGATCCTGAATCCAGCTCCTGGCCCTGCACAGGACAGCCCCAAGAGTCACACCATGTGCCTGAGAGCATTGTCCAAAGGCTCCTTGATCCTTTAAATCTGGGCCACCATCATGTCCAGCCAGCCTCAGCTCAGCAGAAAACTGAACTGACATCCCTTTGCATATTTTGCCCAGGAAAGACTCCAAGCCATGCCTGCAGAGTGGCTCCTGCCTTTGCAAAGTGTGAAATGTCAGGAACCAGCCCCCCCCTCCCCCAGCATCATCACACCCTGCTGCATTTTGATTTATTGGGCTCTCAAAGTGGTTTATTACAGGAGAGTGTTCCTGCCCTGATTCCCACCTTTACACGGGCACTGAACCCTCACCTCTGTCTGAAGCCTCTCTGAGTTTAAGTTTGTATCTTTTCATTGTGCTGTTTTGTTTTTTTTTTTTTTAACAGAAAATAGATTGCCATAAATTTTGCCCTTTCAAGTGTTTAGTGACAGAGTGGAGTTGCCCTCAGTCACATCTGTTTATCCTGGTAAGCACATTTATAAAGTGATTTCCCATCCTCGTTATTCTGTCAATGGCATTTCACACTGCAGCTACTTTAATGCAGCATTTTATCACTTGTCCTGAGGGCTGCTGACAGCTGCCAATTTCAAGGCTTCATTCCAATCTTAATTTTCTTCTTTTCCTTTTCTTTGCCCTCACTCCCTTTCCTTATCTTCTCCTTTATTTCCAGAAGAAAGGGGAGTCAGATGAGTGCAACGAACGCTGAGGATTTCCTCTCCCCTTTAACACAAAGACATTATAATCCCATAATAATCCCATAATGTGAAGTGTGTTAGCGAGAAAAAGTTAAAATTCAGGAGAGTTCAGCTGCATTTCACTTGACTATTGGACTTTTCATCTTTTTTTCTGACAAATTCTCCATTAATGCTCCTGGGATAAAATTTCCCTGCTCCTTTGCTATGCAGAAATTGGACTGTTCATCTCCCGGGGAAGGTACTTTGTGTTCTTGATTGCCATGATCCTCCTGCCATCCAGAAACACCTAAATCAAACCAGAATAGGCTACAATACACATCAAAGCACAGGAGGAGAGAAATTTTACTCAAGGAATGCTTTTTGTACCTCCTTGAGACAGCTCCCTTCTTGCCACAACACTTGTATTTCATAAAACCATAGAATCACTTAGGATAAAAAAGACCTTTAAGACCATCGAGTCCAGCCATTAACCCAGCACTTCCAAGTCCACCACTAAACCCATGTCCCCAAGTGCCACATCAACACATTTTTTAACAGCTCCAGGAATGGTGACACAACCACTTCCCTGTTCCAGTGCTTGACAACCCCTCTGTGAAGAATTTTATTTCCTGATATTTGATCTAAACTTCCCCTGGCACAGCTTGAGGCCATCTCCTCTTGTTCATTTGTTACTTTAGAGAAGGGACTGACCCCCACATCAGCCTATCCATGACCATCCAAGGAAAATTTTTAGGGTCTCAGTTTGAGTTTGCTCATGCCTTATTGGTAATTCCTAGTTTGCTCAGCGTTCCAGCAAGGAGATTTTACATAGCAAGAAAACTTCACAGGAGCCTGTTCTAGTGCCCAACCACTCTCTGGGGGAGGAACCTTTTGCTGATATCCAGCCTAAACCTCCCCTGACACAATTTCAGGCCATTCCCTCAGGTCCTGTCACTGTCACCAGAGAAGAGATCAGTGCCTGCCCCTCTTCCCCTCACAAGGAAATTGTAGCTGCAATGAGGTCTCCCCTCAGTCTCCTCCAGGGTGAACAAGCCAACTTGCCTCAGCCTCTTCTTGTACAGCTTCCCCTCTAGAGCAGAAATAATGTTTTGCCAGCACCAGAAATGGTGGCCTGGGTCAAGATACTGTCACTGGTTTGCAAGGTCATATCAAAGTGGGTCTTGTATCATTCTGCAAGACCAGAAGAAAAAATTCATCTTGACACGGGCCAACCATTCTCTTACTTGAATTTTCACCTAGTTTTATGAAATAGTAAAAACAGTTTTCTTCTTCTGATCTGCAATTAACATGAGATTCAATTACTGGGATTTTCTTCCAATGGAATTGATTTTTTTGCCCATATTGTTGCTGGAATGTAATGTACAGTCACGTTGGTGAAAAAGGGCAACGTGCCAGAATATTACTTAGATAACCCTGGCATGCTTAAATTGAAGGGTTTTCATCTGTTCAATTAAAAGTACACATCAAAATCAGGACATTGTTTTTCTCTGATTTCATTATCCAGACTGATGGCTTATAAATGCATTTACTCACGGGATCATCAGTCTGTGATTATCAAGAGAACTGAATCATAGGAAGGTTTGGGTTAGAAGTCACCCTAGAAACCATCTGGTTCTGCCATACTTTGAAGAGGAAGCACAAAACAAGTTGGCCAAGAATGGCCTCTGAAAAACAAATACTTTTTATTTCCTTGAATACTTCCAGGGGTGCCCCATCTCTGGAACTGTTCAAGCTCAGGTTGGACAGGGCTCTGAGTAACCTGGTCTAGTGGGTGGCATTCTTCTGGTGGGCAGGGGAGTTGGAATTAAATGATCTTTAAGGTCCCTTCCAACCCAAACATTTTTATAATTCTCTGATTTTTATTATTCTATAGATACAAATTCAAATTTTAAAAAATTCAGGTGACAAAAATCTTCTCAACTTAGACAAAAGGGAGGAAGTGGTCTAAGACATGGGGGTGACAGAGGCTGGGATGCATCACTGCCACTCAAAGAAAAAGAAAAAAAATCCACAAAATATTTTGTCTAAACTGTCTGGTGAAGAAGCAGCCTACAGGTATCCCTGGTTATGGATGTATGTTTGAGGTTTTGAGATAAATAACAGGAGATTCTGTACAGTACATTAAGAGAAAGGAGGTGATCAAGGGTCAGCTCATGATAGAACAGATGTCTAAAACCATAGTGGATGAACTGTGCTCTAAAAATGTGTGTTCATAGATTATTTTAAGACCTTAAAGTCAGGCAGAGATATCTACACCCTGGAAACCTCCAGTTATGGGAAAAGTACCTTCCTCTGGGTGACCAAAAATCCTAACAACCTGCAGAATCCCCCAGACTTGCTAACAGGAACATCTAATCCCTGTTTAGGAGCAAGCCCTGATGCAGATTGCCAGTTACAAACAACTGAGCTTTACAAAAAGTCCTGGCTGTTTGAATGATGAATAGAGTAATAAAACCTTACACATCGTGGTAAAATGGCTAAAACAGAACAAAACAACAAAGCACATGCAAGGCTGTGATAGCCTGGTCCTTGTAAGGAAAATCACAGCTCACTTAGCCCTCACAATTCTTTAAACAAGTTGGTAACTCAGTGGAAATGAAAAGGAAGGTGTAAATCAGTTGCTTTAATTTTTTTTCAGATTGTAGAGGTCTATGATGTTGTCACTCCTCAGGTGACTACAGAAGGTAACTGCCATGGAGAGAGGTACAAAGCAATTTCAAATGCAAAAGCAGGTCAGGAGAAAGAAGAAAGAAAGAAAAAAAAAAAAGAAGTAATAAAAACCAAACAAAAAACCAACCCAAAATTAAAAGTAGGTCAGTTTTCATCCTGACAAAAGGTTAACAGCCAGCTTCCTCTAGGCATTTTGCAGGATGCCATATTGTTAAATATATATATATATAAGTGATCCAGGAAGGTGAATCAGTGGTGGGGAGAGGCAATAAAAAAAAAATCCCAAAAAAGAAGACCAAAAACATCTCAATGTATCATCATGATAATCATGCAAATTCCATGTTAACATGAAAGCTCTGTTCAGGTGCAGAAAGCTGTAACTTTTGGTGAGCTCCCTTGGGGCAGAATTGGATACAGAGCTATCAACAAACACAGGACCACTTGAACAATCTCATCTGGAGGCTACACAGGTGAAGCAGACACAGTTGTTCAGGGACAGGGGGGTTACAGGTAAAGCCAAAATCTCCAGGCAAGCCTTGAGAATGGAGAATGGAAAAACCTGCCAGGAAAAATGGAACACGGAGCTGAGTCTGGCTGCCTGGTGAGAAGCAGGGTGTCCCCAAAACCTAGGGAGGACCTGGCTAAACATTTCCAGGTCTCAAAATACCCTAAGAGGTGCCAAATCCAACCAGACTGAAGTGTCCCCAAAACCTAGGGAGGACCTGGCTAAACATTTCCAGGTCTCAAAATACCCTAAGAGGTGCCAAATCCAACCAGACTGAAGTGTCCCCAAAACCTAGGGAGGACCTGGCTAAACATTTCCAGGTCTCAAAATACCCTAAGAGGTGCCAAATCCAACCAGACTGAATTTGGGCAGCTGAGTTTGGACCTTGTAGGATGTGCCAGCTGGATGTTAATGCCAGGCTGCATCCAGAGCAATGCCCAGTGTGCAGGGCATGAGAGGACATTGTCTGGAATGGATGGAATAATGAACTGCATGGACTTGGTACACGAAAGATGTGGAAGACAATGCCTGGGGGCAATCACAGGGCAGAACCAGACTGCATTTCTGTAGTCAGGCTCATCCAGACTGGACAGGGCTGTTGCAAACATCAGAAGGTGCTCAACATTTTCAATAATACGACTGTGAATGATGCTCAACACTGATGAATGCAAGTGTGAGAGGGGCAAATGAAAATTCCTCCTGCAGCTCCTGAGACTCCACATTTGGCACACAAATCCAGCAGAGAGGCTTGAGCATCCTAAGGAAAACCACTGCTTGATGCACTGGTGCCTTCCAGAACAGCAAACAAGGTGTGAGGACACACAAGGCACTAAATAACACAGGGCTGGCAGTCTGGCAGCACTTCCCAGCTCCAGCCTCACTGGGGAGGAGAGGATTAATTTATCCCTGTGCTAATGCAACACAGCCAGCGAGTGCCAGCACCTTGGTGGCTGTCAGGAACAACGTGGCCGAGGCCATGGATGCCACATTGTCNAGTGGCACCTCTGACCCCGGATCTCAGAGGAGAGGGTCCTGCCTCACCTTGTTTGAAGGTCACCAAGCATCAGAGAGCCTTCAGCACAAAGCCATCTGCTCAGCCACCCACTCAACTCAACGGAGAAAACCCACCTGGGAAACAAAGTGCTGGTTCCTCACAGCTCCTCCCAAGGTATTGTGGCAGCCCTGTTTGATGGCACACAACAATAGGTGCTCTAACTCCATAGGAATTGGGAGAAAAAGAACAGCAAGAGGTATTTATGTAATAGTCTCTAACCCAAACCTCACAGCTCCCACACAAAGTGCTGCAAAATTCATCAACGCCAGGTTCAGGGGGAGTGGAGGGCTGGAGAAGAAGAAAAGAGAGCTCAGATGGAGATAGATTTGAAGCCTAGACTGTTCCCCATGTTGTAACAACTGCATGGATTTGGTGGGGATGAACTGGTGCCCTGGGGACATCAGAGCTGTAAAAACTCCTGATGTGGCACTGTCCCCAGTTAGGAGATGATATTGGAGATTTCATCTTGCCTCACAGCCTGCTCCAGACCTTCTCTGTGCTGCACAGATTCCAGCCCTAAAATCCTTCTGGACTGCCCCCTGCCTGCAGCAATGATGGTGATCCCATGAGGTCTTCTCAGCTCTAGGAACACACAGCAGCAAGGAATCCTAAAAATATTCCATCTGACTGCTTCCCACCCCCCAGCAAAGGTCCAGGGTAAACAGGAAAGAACCACTGCACCCTGAGATTTAGGGGATAACATGATGCCTTGAGGGAGGGACAAGGACAGAAAAACATTGAAATATGATCTAGTGTGGCAAGATCTGTTTGAGTGTGGCTGTAAAATACCTTGTGCATCTGCAAAAACACCCAGGGGAGAGGAAAGCTGTGCATGACAGAAATGCTGTTCATGCTTTTCTTTGGAGGAGTTTGAAAGTCATTCAAAAGGAGACACCAGTTCATTGACAGCATGGAAGTCAGTGGATCTGTAACAATTCCCCATAGCTGGGGATCCACCCTATAAGCAAATTTACCCACTCACCAAATTCCTGAAGTTTATTTAGGGAATACCACTTATATTTAAAATCTACTCTTTTATGAGAGACTCTCCTTGGGTCTCTCCTATGAAGTGACTCAGAACAAGCAATAATCTTCCTCCTGCCATCCAAATAAAAGGAAGGAAGTTCCTCTAAATCTTAATAGGCGAGCTGTAAAAAGTTGTGACATTCAGCAGCACCTGGAGCTGAATGGGAAGACGCAGGACTAAAAGACACAGAGTCCTTAATCCTCAGATAGGGAGACAGGTGACTGGAGGAGAAATGCACAGCCAGTTCCCTGCTTGCATTTAAAGCTCTTTATTCCCTGGCTCAGCAATTCCGCTGCGGCATTTATTTTTAATGCTTTATTTTTGCAATTTGACTTTCTAATGGCAACACCTGAAGTCACCTTCCTTAACCCTTCTCAGTGATATAAATTAGAAAGAACATCGGGGGAAACAACTGAGGGAACACGACTTAGCCCTGTCAGACTTCAGTAGGAGGTGACTCCTTCCTAAGCAACCAGCACCAACATGCAAAGGTGCAGGATTTCCTTTTATTTCCTCCAGATACACTCAGGATAGAAGGATCTAATCCCAAAAATCCTTGCATCCCAGTGCTGAGACTTATATTTACAAGCATGAGCTGAAATCAGGGAGGCAGAGGAGTCGTGGGGTTTGCTCTTAATTTCCTTCCGCCCACCCCTCCCATCCCCACTTTACATTTTTTGGATGCATTTAGCAAGGAAAAAGAGGATGGGGAGAAATACCCTGTATGACAACTGAAATGCTCCAGAAAATTCATTTTTAAGGACTGTTTTAAAGGATCATGCCAAATACAGGGACTGGTGCTTACAGAGTGACTTTTGGGTCCAGGCTGCTCAGAGCACCCAGGAATCAAATCAGGCTGAAGGGCTGAAGTTTGCAGCAATTTGCAGGATTTTTATAGAGACTGTCAAAACAAGACTAAATATGAAATTCTGCTGAATCATTGCTGATCAAGACATCCTTCATTTTGTCTCTTTACTGGTCTGCCACTCCCCACTGCCCTCACCCCACGCTAAAAATAAAGAGTCACTTCTGCTCTCACCTGAATTTTGTTGAGAATGACACAAATCCCTGGAAACCATAGGAGGGAGACTCTCCAGGGGTAGCTGTGTCTGTTTTGGGCAGTGGGGAGAGCACATGGGTTGCTTTGTGCAACCCCCTTCAGCTGCAGTGATTGTGGACAGGTGCTTTCTTGCCTGAGACTGAACCATCAAATTAATTCAATCCCTGTTAAATTGAAGTTTTCTGAAGGCAGTTTGGTTCACCTGTTTGGTACAGATGACAGAGCAGCTGAAAAGACTCCATTCTGAAGGGAAAATAAAGCCCAATGTGCAGACCAGACTCACTTCTTAGGGCAGTCCACTGCCTCCCTGGGCTCTGGGCTAAAGATGTGAAAACTTCCTATCCTGCTACAACCCTCAGATTATTGTCCATTATTGATTTTTTTCTGCTAGGTAGCAATGAAGTTGCAATAAAAAGGACAATCAAGAGACTTCAAGGGCTTGGGATGACTGATTAAGGGATCAGGAGCACAAGCAGTGTTGTCCTCTATCCTCCCAGGAGGTTGCACTGAGGTGGGGTTTGGTCTCTTCTCCCAGGTAACAAGCAAGGAACAAGAGGAAATGGCCTCAAGTTGCACCTTTGAAAGTTTAGGCTGGATATTAGGGGGGAAAAAAATTCCCAAAAGGGTTGCCAAGTCCTGGCACAGCTGTCCAGGACAGTGGTGGAGACATCATCTCTGGGGATTTAAAGATGTTTAGATGTGGCACCTGGGGACATGGTGTAGTGGTGAGTTTGGCAGCCAGATCAATGGTTTGATCGATGATCTTAAAGGTCTTTTCCAACCTAAGCAATTCTGTGATACTACAATTCTTCAAACTCACTGGATTTTTGGCCAATTCCTCAGATTGGTTAGGCAAAGAGAGAGTAGCTGCTCCCTTCTTCCACTGGTCTTGCAGATGAAGGGAGTTTTTTCCTACATGAGGAGCTAGCAGCCTTTTCAAAGAGCATGTAAGAACTCTCAGAGCTGTATGAGATTTGAAGCTGCTCCTCCTCAACACCAACAGATATCTGGGCTGTCACCACTTCCAGGAGAGAAAAGGGTCTGCCAAGAACCATGAGTGGGGCAAAATGAGCAAAGATTCCTTTTGTAATAAAGCACAGTTCAGGAAATCAGCACATGCTAATCGAAGTCTCCAGCACTCAGCTCTGAGCACTGAATCCCTTGTGCACATCTGTCTCAGGCCCACAGCACCCAGAAACTCATCTTTTAACCCCTCAACACCACGTTGTCTGACACAACTGACATTGACCTGAAGGCTTTCCCTCAGGTGTACAAACACAGAGCAGATCTTTCCCCCCTGTCCTCACTCCTGCAGCCCCATCTTCACATCTGCAGATTTTTCAGAGGTTCTCTGTCTCTGACAGAGCAATCTCTGCTTTCAGAGAGGCTGCTGTTCAGCATCTCCTGATAAAGTGATGATAGAATGGGTGAAACTTCGTATCCCAGCAAGCCCTCCCTGCAGGGAAGATCTGCCTTCAGTTACAAATGAGGATCAGTATTTTCCTTGAGCTTCACCCAAGCTGAGTGGATGACAGTGTGTTTCCTGAACAGGAGCACGTTCCTTCTGCCTCACAATGCAAACAGGGAGAAAAATTAGAAGCTAAATATGCCAAATCTTGTATTTGGATCTCTCATCCTAGCACAGTCTGAAGAGAATTGGGTATGGAAGTACAGAACAAGCAGCATTTTAATCCTGGCACTGATCCTGACTCTTTCCCAGGTCTTAAGCAAAGCATTTACATTTCTATGGAGCTCCATTGGCAGACAAACAACCCATAATGTCTCAGTTTCTCCAGCTGTGAAGTGGGAATAGGAGCACGGTGAGAAATCCGTGGCAGCTTTTATCCCTCGTGGGAGAACTGACAAGGAAAGATGAAACTCAGGAACATTTGTTCCAAAAATCAGCAGCTCCAAAGGCAGAGTTAAAAATAAGCAGATGTTTGTTGCTGTAGGTACAGCAGAGAATCATGGAATAGTTTTGGTTGTAAAAGACCTTAAAGCTCATCTTGTTTCAACCCTCTGCCATGGGCAGGGACACCTTTCACTATCCCAGGTTGCTCCAAGCCCTGTCCAACCTGACCTTGGACACTTCCAGAGATGGAGCAGCCACAGCTTCTCTGGGCACCCTGTGTCAGGACCTCCCCACCCTCACAGGGAAGGGATTTTTCCCAATATCCAATCTAAACCTGCTCTCTTTCAGTTAAAAGCCATGGAACAGTTTAAAACCTGGAAAGCAGAAAGTCTTAGACATTCACAGGAACACTCTGAGTGATCCAGAAGAATCCTTTTAGTCCTGACAGCTTAGTAGAAGATGTTAAGAGTAAAATTACAAAAAAACTGTCTGGACATGTGTTGGTCTTGGATCTAAAATCCTTCCTCCACACACCCTTCAACAGCAACACCTTAGCCTTAAATTAGAAGATATTTCAACTTTTTTCTTTATATCAATAAGAGTCCACATTTTCAAAAAATGTGGATTTTGATGCCAACCTGAGCAGACCACATCTGCATTCCAGTTATTGCTGGGCAAGAGAGATCTGAATTCTTCTGAAATGTGACTCTGGTTGTATCTCTGTATCAAAATCACGGAATCACAGAATGGTTTGGGTTGGAAGGCACCCTAAAGGTCATCTGTTCCAACCCCCTGCCATGGGCAGGGACACCTTCCACTATCCCAGGGTGCTCCAAGCCCCATCCAGCCTGGCCTTGGACACTTCCAGGGATGGGGCAGCCACAGCTTCTCTGGGAAAACCCACTGATGGCACACAGACCCACTGGGCACAGGGTCACCTCAGAAGACTTCTCTTCCAGGGACACCCACCTTTCTGATGGGTAAAACATCCTAACTATTTCCCCAAATAAATGGCAAATATGGTATGAACAGAGGAGCAAAGCATGAACTCCTGCCTGTGGTGACAATGGATGGAAGAAGAGGGAGAATGAGGCTGACTCAGGAGCTCACCCAGGCAGGGAAATAGAGATGTTTTGTCTTTAGATTGAAGCAAGATTAACACATGAACTTTTGGCAGCCCTCAGTGGTGCAGTCAAAGGAGGTGGAGAGATAATGGGATCGTGAGATCACAGGATAATTCAGGTTTGAAAAGGCCACAGGAGAGCTCAAGTCCAGCCTCTCACTCACAGCAGGACCAACTCTGAGGTCAGACCAGGTTGCTCAGGGGTCTAGCTAAAAATTTTCACTGAAGGAAATATTTTATAACACTAAAATTTGCAATTCCCCATGGCTCCTAGGTGAGTCTTAATAGTCTTTCTGCCTCAAGTGAGTCGTCTGAGAGCCTCAATATAGATGGGAAGAGGTGACTTCTATGCAGAGAAGGAAATGACAACCAGAGGAGACGCTGGGTAGATAAATGGTGAGCAGGGTGGTGGGGATAGACATTTCTGTAACATCCTCTTTCATAAAGGAGCAATTAAAAGTATTAAAGAACACCTGAATTAAATGAGCCTGCATAGTGCAGAGAGCATAAACTAATACTGTCTTTGTCATCAGCCCCTAAAATTTGACATTCATTGTTAACAATGTTAAGAATGTGATTTTCAGTCTAATTTCTGTGAGGATGTGGGAGAATATTCCTGTCAAGGATAATTTATAAAGGACCAGGCACCTTGTGGTAAATAGGAGGGAGTGGGAACTGGTCTTGCTGTGAAATGTGGATTTCATTGTCCTTCTCAGTCATCTCTTCCCTTGTTACCTCTGTGGGGTCTTTTCAATATCCTTGGTTCACTTCCCTCTCTGCTGAGCTCTGATGAGGGAGGGCTGACTCACTCTCCAGTGGGTTCTTGAGATGCTTCAGGGCTTTGCCAACAGGAACTTTCATATTTCCATGACTTAAGACTCACCTGCTGTTATTCCACCCAACCTGACTGGGGAAAATTCTGATTTCCCTACCCAAAATAATTTAAAAAGAAAGCACAGCACTCAGTTCAGGAAAGTAAGAAGCCAAACTGCTAGAGGATCTCAGCTGGTTGATGGGCTATTGATGTCGATTGTTATTAATTAGCATTAGAGAACCATTCTAACCTGATAGGTGAGAGGGAAATTCCCCTTTGAGGCAGCAAATCACAGCCACAAAAATTGCTGTGTGGATGAGGCATTTGATGTCTGTACTGTCTGTGCTAACAGAAATAGGGGCAAGGTATTGCCTTTGTTGAGACAGTCATCATCTGGTGGCAAAAACTTAGGCAAAAGTGCAGTAAATGGAGGAGAAAAGGAACACATTCTTTTCACCAAAGAAATATTAACACTTAAGCAGGAGGATTTGCAGAAGCTAAACAATATTTCACCACCAGCACTGGAGATCTCTCTCTTTCCAGCTCTCTGCCTTATCAATGCACATTGACAGGTCACACATGAGACTTTAACTCAGCTCAGTTTCTGTGGATATAAATATGCAGATGTGTCTTCCTAAAATTCAGATTGTTAGCAAATTATGGTGCCTCAGCACTATTTTCTCCTTCTGCAGAGGAAATACTTCACTTTTAGTAGGTCCTAAAGTCCATCCCTATTCAGCAAAGCTGTTAAGACACACATAAGGGATTTGCTGAATCCAGGTTTTCATTACTGCCTTCTTCATGCAAGCTCACTGAAGGAATAGGGCATGAAGGAAAGGGTTTAGGGCAAGACTCCCTGACACTAACAGGCTTTGGATAAGGCACTGGGAATGTAAGTGAGAAAAGGAAAATTATCTCTAGCACACAGTGGAAGCCTCTCCAATTTAGTTAAAAACACTTCACCACACACAGTTTAGTCATAAGGTTACACCTGAGACATGAGAAATTGCCTAGGGCTAAAAAAGATTTGTGATATATTCCTGAAACCTCGCTGTCTTGCAAAGGGATATCCAAGGCTGTACACGTATCCCTGATGAAACACTGATTGCAAAAATATACAAGCTCTAATCATTCCATGAGGAGAGGAAGAAACACAGTTTTAGCTAGGCAAGAAGAAAAAGTTTGGACTTTCGCATGCAGTCATAGCAAAAGTGATGTGTGAGCAGAAAGGAGACGATGAGAGAATCTTCACAATGTGTTACCCAGTGGTATTTCATCTCTTGCCTCTCTTGGATGTAGTGGGATTACAGAATAGATGGATGGGTATTTATATATTTATAACAGTAGCACTTAATAAAGAGTGGGAAAATTGAAAGAGAAGGAAATTCAGCATGTGATGTGTTTGCTGTTTTAGTGATAGAACCTGAGGGAGCAGTCTGGAGCTGTGCCAGGGGAGGTTTAGGTTGGATATTAGGAGAAAGGTTCTACCCCCAGAGGGTGGCTGGGCACTGGAACAGCTCCCCAGGGCAGTGGTCACAGAGTTCAAAAAAAACCCACTTTTTTTTTTTTTGGGAAAAGCTCTCAGGGACATGGTGGGATTCTTGGGGTGTCCTGTGCAGGGCCAGGAGGTGGACTATGTGATCCTTGTGGGTCCCTTCCAGCTCAGGATATTCTGTGAGCCTCACAGAACCCCTGAACCTAAAATGAATGAAACATTTCAGATGTGCCTGGCATGACAGTGGCAGTTTGGAAGCAACACGCTAAAGACGTACAGATTGTGTGAGTGGTTTTGACATGAAGGGAAGTCCCTTACAGCAATGCAGGAGTGTTGGAGGCCACAGGGGCAAAGAGAGGGAGGCACAGTCAAATCAATATTCAATGGAAATGGCCACTGCAGGATTCCACTGGGATAGGCTGCTCTTTGTTCTCCAGACTTGCTAAGGCTTCTCCACATTTTCAAAGGGGCCAGCTGCTATTTTCACTACACCTCATTTCACCCTCAGGCTTGCAGAGTTTCCCACAAAATTCACTCTTAATTCATCTTGCTCTTCCTCTTCCCTAAATGTCAGTGAGGACTAGAAGAAATTTTTGTGATCAACTCATAAATCAATAGGGCTGCAGCTGTGCAAGGACATGGGAAATGCCTGTTCTCAGGCACTGAAACTGCATTTCACTGCATGCACATCATTAAATCCCCTTACCCTCTGAACAGTGTGGCTGCACCAAAACTGCCTCTAGAAAACATTACCTCTCAAACTGTGTCAATAACTGGGTAAGCACTGGCTAATCTGGGTCAAAAGTCTGTCAGGATATGCTTAATGATTAAAAAGTGTAACGAGCACATTCTAGTGTCTTTGGTGAGTTTAATTTACTAGTGCAGAAATTATCTAGAAATTTTCCATCAGGACTTGTAATCTCTGAATTGGATCCAGGGGGCTTTTTACACATTTCTTCTGTTCAGCTCTGGTACAACACCAAAATCCCATATACAGTCTGCTGCTGCAGGAGCAAAGAACTAACAAATGGGAAATAATTGAGAAGAGAGCGCTGAAGTGACTGAAAAGCCAGGGAGACCAACTTGTGAAGAGGAGGATAACTGCTAGCATTTGAAGAGTTTAAAAGCCAAAGGGGAAGAAGAATTATTTGCAAGGTCCAGCAGAGTTTCACTAGGTGTAAAAAGCTGAGAATGAGAAAGGGATCTTTAGCAAGAACAGAGGGAAGCATTTCATCAACACCAAAGCCTGCTGGACCGTGAAATAGTCTCCCGAAATAAATGGTAGCAGTCCTGCAGCTCGGGTCATTTTAAATTAGACTGGGCAGCATACTGGAGCCTGTTCTGTAGGGAACAACTCAATAGCAGTCCCAGGGATGGCCATGTCAACCTGGCAGGCAGCTCAGCAGCTCAGGATAATTAGGGTCCCCAATTCTGTCATAAGGAGAGCTTGACACTCAAACGGTGCCAGATCGTTCACGGATGGTGCTTGTCATGATCTTGTGTTATTTATACATTACTCTGAGTCAAAAAGGCTCTGTGAAGAGACAGGCAGAGCCCTCGTAAGTCAAAGCCCTGGACTATTGAAGCTGATGAAAGGTATAAAATAGCTTGCACTAAACCCTCTAAACTGCAACCATCAGTGAGAGATTTTACCGAAAACAGCCCTCAGCAAGAAATGATACGTAGTAATGAGGGAACAAGGAACATGTTTGAACTAACAAACACGCTCTGCCAGACTCTGTGGGGCTTTCTTTTGTTTTATTTTTATTGTGCTTCATTTTCTGTCTGCCTACAAAGGCTTGAGTGACAGGCGTGGAGGCTGGCATCTATCACTTCTCTTCAAAACAGATAGGGAATAAACATCAACATTTCTCAACAACGACCCAGAGGGAACAACCTCTCCTAAAAATAAAAGCATTTTCCTCATACCTGTTGCCACAACCTATCCATCTCTCCTTCTTTTTTGCCAAGGGATGCATCAACTAAAATGCAGCTCCTGGAAGGTGTTTTGCTTTCTTCAGGGTATCATGGAATCACAGAGTGGTTTGGGTTTAGGGACCGTAAAGATTATCTTGTTCCAACCCCTGTGCCATGGGAAGTGACACCTCCCACTCTCCCAGGCAGGAGAATGTCCACTTTGTGGAAGCATAGCTTGGGAATGGGAAACTATTGTGAGAGGGAAAGGGTTGGTGGACCATCTTGGGGGAGTTTTTCCTCATTTTCCTTTCTCACCACCCCTGGGGAAGCTGTCTGCATGGGGAGGATCATGGGAGGCTTTCTGAATCAATACAGCATTTAGAATCTTTTTTTTTATATAGGTCTTTCCAGTCACCAGCTGAAATTCTGTGAAGTTCCCCATTCAGTGCTTATCCATTTCTTCTCAAACTTTTATCTCCTCCCATTTTTCAGATGACCACAGGTGCAAATGAAAGGTATGGGATGGTAAATTATATATATTATATATATATTTGCTATGACAGAGCTTGTGCCAGCACTGAGCACTGACAATGCACATTACAGTTCAGCTCATGTATTTCTGATGGCACATTTTACAGTGCTATATATAAAGCTGTTATGGCATCTATTATTCACTGCCAATACAGTTCAAGTTAAAATAGGTTTTATATAACAGTTCAAAGTAATATTTTAAGAAATAACACTTGTGTCAAGGCTGCTGTGTCCTACCAGATTTTGACACTTCCAAGCAATAAAGATCTTTATCCAAAATGTAAGGTTTTGGCGAGACATCTCCCTTGCAGACGTCTCTGGTTTTAATCTGCAAGCAATAGCAAAAGGAGCACATTTAAATAAAATGAGCAGCCAGGTGAACTTTTGACTTGGCTGTTATCTGTCTAGGTGGAAACTGTGAACTGCAAAGTGCCTCAAGGGATGTTCCTGACAGAGATCAATGTCCCATTAACCCAAACCTCCGAAGAGATTTTGGAGACATGGAAAACACACAAGTGGGAAGAAGTCTTTAGAAGATTAAGAAAATGGCTATTATAGGCACAATTTTATATCTGTCTTTCAGGACACAAGACGAGAAGAGAATTTATTTCCCTATTTCTTCAGCAACGAAGAAGGCTTTTCTTGCAAAAAGGGCAAATTCAGTGTCTCTTAAAAAAAAGTCCCACGACTGGTACCAGCACCATGAGCTTCTCCAAAGTTGTGTGTAATCAGAAGATGTGATGTCCTTTCAATGTCTCCTGTGCTGCTCAAAATCTGCATGTTTTTGGTGCTGGATATGCAGCAACATGGAAATCCCAGTGAGACCAATCTATTTGTACAAAACAAGTTCTGCACAGCTCTGTTCCTCATTCTGGTCCCCAAAGAACAAAGGACAACAAATGCTATACATCAAATGGGCAATAAATTTGGTTTATTAGTTATGTTTGACAGTTAGAATAATGTGTCATTTTAACCTTCTTGGCTACTCACTGGTTGTGAAAGTATACTGGAAAAATGTTGTTGTGGGACTGTGAGCTCAAGGAATCCTCTGTGTACCCACAATTTCTACTGAAAACAGGGAAGTTTTAATGTGCAAGATGAGTCCTTTCAGAAGAAATATGCTCATGTGGGTCAACAAACAGAAAAACAAAACACAGTGAAAATTATTTAAAAGCACCATCTGCTTATTCAAATACAGCTGGGGAGAGGAACAATGCTATCCAAAAAAAAAAATCATTTTCATTATATTTCTTTCAAAAGAGATGTTAAACAAAATACCATTGGTCCTAAATATTTTCTCCCTGAGGAGAAATGTTTAAACTACATTTGAAATAATGTTTGTGGAATGCAGCCCTCATTAGAGAATGAACTGTGAGAGAAAAGCAAAATGGATAGAGGAGATGGGGGAAAAATGGGTAATTCTCAGGAAGCAAAAGCATAAACATCATTAACTGCTTAAGCTGAGTAAATCATTAATTGCATAAACTAAGCTATTCAGAGGTAAATTCATGTTAGGTAGAAAGGTATCCAGGATCAAATCAATAGATGCAAACCCTGCACAATACATGAACATAGATTTTTTTTTTTTTCTAAAATGTTATTTAGGATTGTGATTGGGTTCACTTCATCCCCCTCAACTACCCCACCATGGCCACATCGTCCTGTACAGCTTGGTGCAGAGACATCAGATTGTGGCACAGATATGGGATTTAACTAGCAAAATAAATAAAGATCTCTCCAAGGAGACACAACTGCACTTCTTGACTTTACAAAGCTGGTGTGCTTGAGGCAGCCTTGGGGGTTGTCACTCCCCACTGCCTAATGGGCAATTACTAAATGTGGGTTTTTCTCCTGGGGAGGACAGGGACAATGTAAAGACAAACTAAAAAAGGCTCAGATTATGTTTCAAACAAAAGGGATCACAAAATCTCAGAACCATAGAATGGCTGAGGCACCACAGTGGAGTCATCCCTGCTGAAGCAGGGTCATCCCAGACAACACAGCACAAGATTCCACTCAGACTGTTCTCACATATCTCCGGTGAGCTGGTGGCGATGCTCACAAGATCACTTCAGAAATACATTTGCTACCATCCCTCCTGAACATCAAAGTGCAGGAACACCCCAAAACATGCATTTTCTTTGCAACAAAGTTCCCTACAGTTTGTCCTGCTGGATGCACTGAGATCCCTCGAAGTGCAAAATGACAATTCACAGCCAAAGATACTCAGTGTGAGAATATTCTTTGACAGTTTCACCCCTAGTCATGGACACAAGTCCACAGAGCTCATTCATCTCTGCTCAGTGAACCACAACAGAAATTAGACAAACATTGACCTCGACCTGCTCCTGTAAAACTGTCAAAATTTCTGACTTGGAGAGCTGAGTCATATGTGGCCATCACTGTTTGCAAACAGAGGTCCCAACCTCAAAGCACCAGCCACCAGCAGGAACTTTTGTCCCCTTTTTGCACTGTTAACTCAATCACAATTCCTGCTGTACTGCAACCCAAAATCTATCCTGACAAAATTAGCCCAATCCAATTAAAGGACAAAGAATAGCCCTTAATTAAATGTTCTGATTATTCTGAAGCCCTTATTTTTTGGTTCATCTTAGTTTAGGTCTGTAAAAGCATACAAATTAGGAAGGTTTAACATGTTCTTGTTTTACCCATTTATTGCTTAAATTTAACTAACTAGAGTTTCCCAAAAGCGTAAAAAGGGAAGTATAAAAAGAAAAATGTGGGATGTTTAACTTATTCAGGCCTCTTTTTGTTCCATTTATTGCATATTTTTACAGTGCTTTCAAAAAAAAAAAAGGGAATAAAAATAGCATGTCCTCTTTTAACTACGTCAAGAACGTCCAAATACTTTGATACAACAAAATACTGAATAATTTTAAAAGGTTAACAAGTTATTTCCTTTTGTCTAGCTATTATTCTCTCTAATTGTAAAGCTGAGTGTTTTTTGCCTGTGACAAATTCCAGTTGTTGAAGTCGTTGAAGTTGTTTTGCTGCAGAACCCAGCTCAATTAAAGCACCTCACCACAGACTCTGCTGTGGAAGGCTCACTGGGAAGAACCCAACCATCAGCCCATGAGCATTAATTAACTCTTGTCATTTTCATTACAAATCATGCAGATTTCCAACTTTTCCTTCTATCACCGATTCCCATGTTTAGAAATTCTTGGTAATCTCCCCCGCTTTTAGCGACGCTGTGCTGGCAGAGATATAAATCAGGATTTCCTTCACGTTGAGCAAGGCACAACGCAAGGATTCTGCACTTCCAGCTCACAAAACCTGGTGGTGGGAGGAGGTTACTGACCTCAATCTGCTGGATGGCCTCTTCCCGCTGGCGGATGGCTTCCAAATCCTCCTCTGTGATTTCCAAGAGCAAGGCTTGGTCCTGGCCCTGGTTCTGCCACGCGCCATCGCCTCCGTTAAAGATCTTCTCATCGTCAGGCAGGTCAGAGAAGGGGGCCTTAGGGCTCTGCTGAGACGGGAGAATGGAAAGAAAGGAAAGGAAGTGTAAATGTTTTCCGCTTTTACACAGCTTTAGTGTGGGGAAAGGAAATGTTGATATAAGAGATGGCATAAACAGTGGCGGAAAGGTGAAGAGGAGAAAAGTAAATTACATGAGAGGAAACATTTCAAGTCTCAAAGGAAATGTCAGGACCTGAAGTCAGATCTCCTGAGCTACTTTTGGGGCCCAGTAACCAACTTCAATTTTCCACAGTTCTGGCAGAACGAAATGTTGATGTGCAGCTGAAAAATAACGCATTTACTTTGTTTAATTTCCCTGAAAATTCTTCCTGAATTAGACACTTTCTCAAGCACAGAAAAATCCTACTCATTTCTATTGAAGACTTTATGATCCAACTTGCAACATTCAAAATACAAAGGCTCCAATCTTCTCCATTTATGAGATAAAGGGCACAGCTTAAAAAAGGGGAAATCACTGCAGCGATGCGAGCGCAGAGTGATCAGCTTGAGCAACTCACAGGTTCATGGTATTCACTCTGTGGAGTTTACCTGGTTTTTCTGACACATCTGATCACAGTCATAGAATCACAGAATGGCTGGGGCTGAAAGAACCTTAAAGATCATCTCAACCTGGCCTGGAACACTTCCAGGGATGGGGCAGCCACAGCTTCTCTGGGCACCCCCTTCCAGTGCCTCGCCACCCTCTGAGGAAGGGAATTCTTCCTAATATCTAATCTAAATATCTCCTCTTTCAGTTTAAAATCATCCACACATGTAGGCTTCTCTGCCTTTTTTTTTTTTTTTTAAGCCCCTAACTTGTTTTATAAGCCCCATGATACCATTTTCTTCTATTTTGGGAGCTGCACTTAAATTCAGGTCCAGATTTTAAAACCTTGTTCAAGAACTGGCTGGATCTACACAAAAAGTAGGGGCAGAGGTTTAACAAGGTCTTTTCCACCCAGCCTTTAGGTCCTGAGCCTGTGCCAGGTTCTGTCCTGACTGGAATTGGAGAATGAACTGACTCAAGGTTGGTTTGTAGGCCGAGATCAAGTTCTAAACTAAGAGGTGCTGTTGAGGGCTCCAACTTTACAACTGCTCAGAACTCCACTTCAAACAATGTTCATGGCCCTCTTACTTGGTCCTGAGCTGAGCTTTGACTCTTAAACCACAAGTTACAATAAAAAAGCAAACCAAGTGCTTCTGATGCTCTGAAGTTGAAAGAAGAAATGGCAGTGGCCACAGCACATCCTTGACCTAAACATCCCCAAAGCCTCTGAAAGCTACAGGAGGAAACAAGTACTCAGGGGGATGTTGAGTTCTCTGAATCTGGGTTTATCTGAAGCCCAAACACTGGGAGCAGTGCCTGAAAAATAAAAGCCTTTGCTGTCTTTCTGTGGCTACATCTTCAAAAGTATGAATTCCTCTGAACTCCCAGAGCATGAACAGGAACTGAGGCCATGGGGCATTTCAATGGAAGGGCACAGGACTGGAGAACTGGAAGGACTGGGAGGACTTGAGTCTGGAAATGTTTATTTAACTCTCTAACTCTGCTTTAACTCTTTTAAAAAGTATGCAATTCCCGTATTTAGAAACAAAAGAATTTTTGCATTTGCCTACACTTAGACTTTGTCTCATGAAATCAATTCATTATTATTATCACCATACCTTGTTGGAGACAAGGAAAATAACACAATGTGAAGGAAGTGGGGTGATGGAAGAAGTAGAAGGAAATAGGAAAATCAGCATCAAACAGTCAAGTATCTTTCAAAATATGAACAGAAGATGAAAATCTTTGACATTCATTTCTTACTTTGTTTCACCTTCTGCTTTCCAGGGATCTACTGAGAAAGGGTGTGTTACAGGAAGAAAATCATCATTTAAAATTAGGTTAAAGATTAATTTACACTTTATAAGACATATTTTAATAGGATTAAGATACTCTAGGGGTGTTTTATTCACTAATTATTACGTGGCTTGGACACTAACTTCCCTGGTAGGGTGTTTCAGTGCCAAAAGTGTGTATTAATGGACTCTGGAAAAAAACATTGGGGTATTCTAATGCTTCATTTAATGACAGAGGTGTCCTCTCACCTTCACCAGTGGGCTCAGATGAGCAGAGGCAAACTGCTCATGGCCAAGGGGGCTGGAAGATCCCAAGAATCTGCCTTATGGAGACACAGGAGAAGTGTTCTGATGAAATCTGTGTGCTCTGGTCACAGCAAGGATGCTGCACCAAGGACCTCAATGCCCACGAATGGACACTCAAAGCCATGCTTGCCCTATGCAGATCTGAATTTCAGTGGAAGACAACAAATTTACAAGTGCTCAAATGTTTCTTGTTCTGATGTGGGAGCACAGGGATAACAGGAGAGGCAGCCATCAGCTCTTCAGATTAGGTTAGTCCATGGAATAACACAGCTGTACCATAAATATGCTTTATCTTGGCCTGTGTCAACTTTATTTGTCATCCTCACTTGCTGGGCCTGGTATCTGTAAATAACCCTGCAAATTACTGACAAAACACAATGCAAGGGCTGCTGCTCAATCATCTTTTAGAAGAAAACCAGCTATCCATGTGTTTAAATAAGTAAAGGTCTAGACACAGATCTTTTTCTCTAAACAAAGTAGTGACCTAAGTTAATTTCAGAGCTGCTGAAGGCAATTACATGTGTTTGCATCCTTAACATCTTCCAAAAAAATCCAACCACGGCTGCTGAATGAGTAAATCAGTACAACAATAGGATGCAGAGGGACTGATATTTCCTTCCAGACATAAAAATGGCTCCATAATAATGTTAAATACAGCCACCATGACCTGCTATCAGGGTCTGTATGCTGTGCTAACAAATAAAAGTGATTTTTTTTTTGTGCTGTCCATGGTACTGAGCCCCTCATTTCTGTGATAAAGTGAAAAAATCTTAAATCTGAAACTGAAGAAATCTAATCACTTCTAATGTTTCTGATTGAAAGCTGCATATAGCTGGGCTTATCAGTGCTCTTCATTCCCTTCTGAGTTATGTTCATTGCCATGTCTGACAAAACATTTTATTTATAGCAAGAAAAGATCAGATGGAGGGCACTCGCTGAGCCTCCACAGATAAAGTTCCCTTTGACACTGCACTGGAAGGGGCCATAACTCCCTGTACAGGCATTTCCACAATAAATTTGATTTAGTGCCAAATTTTATGCCCTGTGAATCTCTGTGTAATTTTCTGTCGGATTTCCTTTCATAAATTGTTAATTGGATGTGTTTGAAGTTGTTCTTTTGTTGAAATTTGCCTCTGGCAGATTTTTGTCAAGATGTATCTATAAACTGAACTCTGCCAATGAAAAAAAAAATTATAGCAGAGGAAAAAGTTGAGTATATCTGATATGCTCAGTAGTTCTTTTAAAACAAAATCCTTAGGACTGAGGGTCATACCATGCTGTTGTTCATCATATCTGAAAAATTATGCTCAGGCACAACATTTTTCTTGTTGGATAAAATCTTTTCACCAGGATAAAATCGTTGCTGCTTACAACTACATTTTTTTATCAGATTTATTCTACCAATGGGGAGATGCTATATGCAGCTGCTGATAGGGGGGAAAAAAAAAAAAGGAAAAAAAAGGTTTTATCTGGATGGTGACAGCTTCTGTCAGTGCCTGTACTTTATCAGCAGTAAAATCTTTGCCTCAGAAGTTGCATGTCTGAGACCCCTCCGAAAATAACCCCCTCCCAACCTTGGTCCTGCCTCACTCCCCATTTGTCTTTCAGGAAGAACAGAACACCACAAATTTGACAACTCTTGTCACACAAAACCACCAAGCAAGGGATTGAAATGACCTCTCTTCTGGCTCCCATATGGTCATTATTCCACAGAGAAGCAGAAATCCGATGGGAACTCCAGCTAACACAACACCAGGCAGACCTCACAGTCCATCTGCAGAGAGCTGGGAGCCTCCTGTAGCAGTGAGAGTGTCCTGGCACCTCCCAGCCCTGCAGCTCTTTTTTACATCACTAACTTCAGTGATGACATTCCTGATTGCCAGTTACAAGACTCTTCCCTTACCACAAATTCAGGGCATGAAATACTGACTGGAGACGGATGAGAAGTGTCTTTTAGTGACAGAGAAATGTTTAGTGATTTCAAAGGAAAATTTCCTCTCCAATCCTCCCCAAAACCTGAAGATATAGACAAAAATTATACAACAGAGGACAAAAATTATACAACTCCCTCCAGGGAGTTAGACCCTTCAGGTTAGCACAAGATGGATAATAAAGGTGAGAAATAGAATGGGCCTCTCACAATCTCACAATCTCACAATCTCACAATGGGCCAATCACAGTCAAAAATAACTGTTGGAGTTGATGTAAATAACAAAGATTTATTTAAGCTGGATTTTCAGACTGCCCACCAGGTGAGTGACACCACAGGGACAGGAGAATGAAGGGCTGAGGGAGACACTCACAAATTCTACTTTCAACCTTGGCATGAAGACAGTTGAGAAGGGAACTTGATTAAGCCTGGAATGAGACAACATAAACCCATTTCTACATCACCTCCTTCCACTCCAAACTCCACCAGGCTTGTGTCCTGGGGAGGAGGGTTTAATTTCTGTGTGTGAAAGTTTGGGAATATGACACAAACACAGTATCTTGGGATGGATGCGGCAGAGCAGTTGTCAGAATGGGGAAGAGGCTGGAAAACAGCCCTTGGAAAGGGATCTGGGGATCCTGGTTCAGCAAGTTCAGTTTGAGCCAGCTGTCCCCCAACCTGGACTGAAAAATTAATTCTGGAGAATAAAAAGGAGCACAAGTTCCTTTTTCTCTGACCACTACTCCATTCACATGCACATTTCAGGCATCTGGAGCATCTCGGGGCTGTAAGGCCCTGGAGATGCCTTTGATATGCACAGCACCATTCAAAAATTCCTTGTTATCTCCCAGTTTATAGGAGCACAGGTAAAACCAGTCTCACTTGTCTGAGCTAATTTTGTACTACAGACTGCAGGCAGTTCCAAGGAAGGAAATCTTCTGGAACCATGAAAAAAGAGCATTTCAGAGCTTTTATATGACTCAGGGAGTAAACCAAGGAAGGTTGCTCTATCTTCCCCAGTCTCCAGAAGCCTCCTGCACCTCTAGCAGGGATATGGCCAGCTCCAGCAGCAACCACTACACCTCCCACAGCTCCTGCAAACTCTCACATCTCCTTGGGTAACGTTTGGCTCTGGCTTTCAAACCAAATGCAAATGCAGAGATGTTTATCTCTTGCTTTATAGTACATATAGACACATAAACAGCCTTTATGAGGATCTCCTATTCTCAGCAGCATCCAGGCTCAGAGATTCACATTTTATTGCATGTAGAATAATGAGGCTGGAGTGTCTGCATTAGAGATCAATAAAACACTGTGCAGGGAGGGCCACAGTGCAGAGCACTGCTGGAGTTACTCTGCCTGACACATTTTTAATCGCAGGTTGGCACTGCAAAGCTGCCTGGGACAAAAATGACACAGAGCAGCCAGTTTGGCCCGACTATCCCCAAAATACAGCCAGGTTAGGGCTGGCAGATAAATTGGATTAGATGATGTCTCTCAAACCATCCTTCCAAAACAACTAACCTTGCAGGCTCAATGAAATTTAGAGCTGTGCCATGCCAAGCAAAAGCCCAAAGCAATTACAGGTAGAAAGGCCTCAGGCAGGCACAGAACAAGCAGCCTGGGACTTCTAAATCTTTTAGAGGGGAGAAATAGTGATATTACAATTTTGCATTATCTTTCACACGGAAGATCACAGCAGTGATTGGTAATCTGAGCTCTGTTGTTTTAGGAGGAGCTTCCCACAACAACTGGGAAAGAAATGCATCACAAGGAATCACAAATTAACCATCACCTGCTCTTCCTTTTCACTCAGAAAAGGCCAAATTTAAAACTACCACAACAAGGACAACTTTCAAGTGAAATGTATTGAACCATTCCTGCATGCATCACTGACATGGGCAAATACAGAAATGGATTCAGCATTTTCTTCAACTTATGCAAATTTGATTACTCTGCACCAACGTAGCATGAGAAAAACCAGGATGGGGAAATCAGCATAAAGGGAAGGGTTGAAATGCATTTTTATTTAAATTAACTAGAATCCTTCATGTGTTTCTGTCTTCACTCTTAATCAAGGTGCTTACTTTTGAATGAAAGGAATGTGAAATCGAGTAAGAAAACCACCCTTTCCACCAGTTTCCTACTACAGAATCTGCAAGAAATTACTAATTTTAGGGAAAACATATTAACGGAATGTATTTTGTTAGTTTTCTTTTCAGCATTTTTAAATTTACTCATTCAGGTCTCTGCAGTCATGAGGACTGAGAAAAATCTTTTCAGTTTCCTGGAACTGGAAGAGACTCAGTAACAGAGTACCTAGTTCATACCTCCTACTGTTTTCCTCTTCTTTAGCTTGCCTTCAAGACTTTATTACTTCACCAAATTCATTCTAAGCAATCCTGACCTCATCACCCAGGGCTGCTTGAGTTCAGAGTCGATCTTACTGTACTCAGGGTGGGAGAATTAAATGACCTGTCTGTGGTAGATGAAGAAAAAGAAAATAAGCCAGGGGCCCGAGGTTTAGCTCTCTGATAACTGATGTGCTTTTAAGAAGCACAGCACATTTTCTCCCCACAGTGAAGACCAAATTTAGGAGGAATGCCCTTCCTACCAGGCTTAGATGGTGGGGCTGACACTCATATTTTGCTCATGGAGATCATCAGCTCCTAGGTCAAACTTCAGTTGATCATGAGGGCTACATTTTGCCATGTGCTTTCACCCTGTCTGACTGAAGGAAGGAGCAGCCTGTTCTGCTCCTATTTCCAGTCCTTCTCCTTCTTTTTTTCCTCTTGATTTGCAACCATGCAAATATATGGTCCCACAGTGATGTGAGCAAAACAAAACAGCATCAGGCAAGAGACACACATCTCCCCTCTCTGTAACCCAACATGCTCTGCTTTTCAAACCCCTTTCACTGAATGACTTCAGCCTGACTGCACCCATCCTTCCCAAAGCCACCTGCCTGGGCTGCCACCACCTTCAGGTGGCATCTCCACACACACAGAGCAAGTGGATAAACATTCCTTTAAGGCTGTCAGGAAGGAGAGCATTCACTGGTGTTTTTATAGCATCACAACACATTCCTGAGGCTGTTCCTGCCCTTTCCTAGCTGTCTGTGGTATATTCTCAGCATTCCTGTCTCTGCACTTCTCTGCTGGCACCACGTTTTGGCTGGCAGTGCTGTCTGGGAGCTGAGCTCTGCTTTGTCCCTGGATCCTGATGCAAGGCAGAGCCCCCCTGCTCGCAGCTCCCTCGCTGAGCAGCTGAAACCCCCAGCATTTGTGGAAATGGCCCATGCCTGAAAGAGCTCACAGACACATCAAGACTGTCTAGAAAGTATCGTGTTGTCTCTGCCTCCCAACATATGTGCTGCACAGCTGGGGAGCAGGTTCCTGCTAGAAAGGCAATCAAGAGGGAGAATGAGTCACTGGCTCATCCATTAACACCCATCTAGTACCAAAAAATTTAAAATAGTGAGGAGTCTTTTTTTCCTGGGTTCACACAGAGTCAAGAACCAATTTCAGCTTGATTTCCTGCAGCAGAGACAACCTCTAGCACAGGCACAGTGCCACTCTGGAGCCGTGGAAAAGCAGAAAGATGTTGGAAATAAAAATATGTCCCTTTCTTTCAAAAAAAAATAGACTGCTTTTGTATTTTGTATTTTGTTTTTTGACTGCTCAGCTAGTTTTATTTTTAGAAACACGTTTGACTCCCACAAAACTCCATTGGCAACAATTGTTTAATCTCTCTTTGTTCCTGGCCTTTGGCAGTGTTTCAGTGGACTGTTCAGTGTCCAAGCAAATGTCCAGAGCCTGATATTGAGAATCACTCTCATTTAGCAACTCTTTAAAAAATATCTGCCCATTTTACAGCCTGTGAACTGCCAGGATGCTTCTTCTACTGCCCAAAAGCCTGATCCCAAATTAGGACAAAAATCAGAGGAATCTTGTCACCGCACATCTGCAAGAGCCTTGGAGGGGTGGGAGGTCAGTTGATGGGAAAGGGGCTGGGGACACAGGACAAAGTTCCTGCCTCCCTGTGGGAGTCAGGTCCCCCCTTTGTGGGAGAGAAAGATGAAAGTAGGAGCTGAGCTTTGAGCAGCAGGATGGGACAGCACCTCATCATCCCCCCACAACTTTTGGCACCACCCACAAAAGAGTCTCATTTTCAATAATCATAGAACCAGAGTAATGTTTGGGTTGAAAGGGACCTTAAAGATCATTTCACTCCAACCCCTGACATGGGCAGGGACACCTCCCACTATCCCAGATTGCTCCAAGCCCTGTCCAACCTGGTCTGGAAAACTTCCAGGGACGGGGCAGCCACAGATTCTCTGGGCAACCTGTGCCAGGGCCTCACCCCCCTCATACTAAATAATTTCTTTCTAATATCCAATCTAAATCTCCCCTACTTCAGTTTGAGGTCATTTGCCCATTTCCTGGCACCTCAAGCCCTTATCCAAAGTCTCTCTCCAGCTCTTTTGGAGTCTCTTTAGGAACTGGAAGGGGCTCTAAGGTCTCCCTGGATCCTTCTTTTCTCCAGGCTGGACACCCCCAGCTCTTCCAGCCTGGCTCTCCCAGAGCAAAGGTGCTCCAGCTTCCTGAACATCTTCATGTCCTCCTCGGGACTCACTGCAAATGATCCATGACCTTCTCATGTAGGGGGGACACAGAACTGATTTCCTGTTATAATCTCCCCATGCTTCAAACCAATCTTTTTTTTTCCCCTTTTCCTCCAAACATCAGATGTTACAGCTCAAGGAACATGATCATCCAAGTGGCAATACTGGGATGAAATAAAGACACTTGGAAATTTGGATTTGATGACAGTGTTGTCTTTTTAAGTGTACAATTATGGAAGAGCACTGAACAGCAGAACCCAGTTAGACAGGAACTTCTACAATTAAAGGTTCTGTAGCATTTGTTCCTAACTAGATACATTCAGTGAAACAGAGATCACATTTTCAATTAAATTGATGAAATGGCTTCTGTCCCTCTAAGAGTTCCCACTAAAGCCCCAAAACATCAATAGAACTTTCCCAGTGCCCACCTGTCCATACAGGAGGGGTTGATGGTTCTTTCTCCTGGCCAGTGATAATTCCCACCCAACTCTGTCTAATCTCCTGACCTGTAAACAACCTTAAAATATGAGTTTAACTGAAGGGAAGGAAATGCTTGCCCTGATTTCTGTGTGCTCTGACAGCAAGGACTGACATGGACAAGAGAACATTGTTTTACTGGAAATATTTAACAACAGACAACCTTATTCAGAGGATGTGAGCTTCAATCTCCGGAAAAATGAAGAGCGACAACTTGAATTTCAAGTCAAATCAAGTCAGAACATTTACTGGTTTAGAGAAAAACACAAGAACAGCAGAAAGAAAATTATATTCTTCCTCAAGAATAGTGATAGAGTTATTACAGGTCTAGGCAATGTATCAGGGAAGAGAAACTAACGCTATTAGGGAAATTAGGACACAGAGGTGTATTTGGCACCAAAGTGCCTGCAAAGTGAAATAATGAAAATAGGAAGTGTAAACATTGCTAAAGGGAACAAAATCTTGCTCTGAGTTTGTCCAGGGAGAATGAAATAGGGAGAATTTGGCAGTTTGCTAATTTATGCTGTATGAGTTCTTTACAGGGCAGGATGAAGTGAATTTAACCTTCCAAACGGTGACAAGAAATAGGAAGTTTCAGGAAGGGAAGCGGTGCAGAGCAGCTTTATTATCCTCAGGTGCTCAGTGCTGTCTGGGTGATATACACTCACAGAGATGTTAACCTTTCCTCATTCAGTCCCACACCACCCCATTAGCATACAGGCTTTCATGAGGATTGAAAAGCTACCTAAACTGTTTCCAAAATAAAGCATTCAGCAAAAGGATTAAGATAAAAAAAATGCTGAAAGGTTTTCAGCTCAGCGCCTCCGGAACGTGACATGTAACAAAATCATCCATAATCTGCCCATTTTTCCAGTTAATCTCAGGACAGTGTCTTAACTGTGTCAGAGGCAGGAGAGGCCACAGATAAACATTCAGATAATTTCTACCACAGATTTTTATTGCACTATCATTATTATTTATTTTACTCCTGTTTTAACTGTGCTATTGACTTTGCAAACTAATGGGGGGTTTAACCATCCACACAAGTGTTCTTTATTAGTTTTAGCACTTAACCTACATGTTTCTTTCCTATCATTAGGCTATCCTGGCTTTTATCATTTAACTCTGTGAATAATTCACCTGGTCTTCACTTGTATTTTCACCTTGAAAATATTTATAGACTGTAGTCATGTCTCTATTGATACTTTCTTCAAGACTATTTAATTTAGCTCCCTCATTTTCTCATCTGATGTTTATAGACTATAATACCTCATGTTATTTTACTTGCCCTGTTCGTGTTCTTTTTTGTTCTCTCTGAATATACCAAAGCCCTTCCCAAGCCATAAATTCCAAGATTTCATTGCTTGTGCCATAAAAGTATATTTCTATTGGAAACTTCCACCCAAACACAGGAGAAATTTTGTCCACTCTCAAAAATGCCGCATGGGGCTTTGATTGGTTGACTTGTTGCATCTTGATAATTTTCCTAATTATTTGACCCAGTCCCAAAGGACTCAAATCTGATCATTTTTCCACTCCTACAGTAATAAAAAAGTAATGAACTGATTCTGAAAGGCTGGGACACACTCACTGAATTAAAATCATATTTCACTCCCTGAAAGAGACCTCTGTCTGCAAACCCACATTGGAACAGAATTCTCTCTGTGGAAAGGCGACAGTTTTCTGCTGTTCCTCTGAAAGTTTGTGTGCATGAAAATGAGATTTTTATCACATAAACCCAGGTTTTCACTGCACAAGAAGCTCCTTACTAACACACATGGGTGCAGACACTGCCACCGAACCCATGAATTCTAGAGGGACAAAGGGATCACAGTGAACCAGAGAAAGGGTGTTTGCAGGGAATTTATTTCCTTCTGCTCCCTGTCTACTCAAAACTGTGAAGTGGGTTTCTCCAGTGGGAGATTCAATCCAATAAAGTTCTGCCCTTCATTTTTTTGGGCTTTTCTCCAAACTGGCAATAGAGACAAGGAGCTTTACCCTGTTAACAGAGCTGCCACTTTGTTCCATCAGATATCAAGTGTCATTCAGAGAAGGAGGGATAAATTAGGCAGACGCTGGTTCAGGACTGGTGGTATTGACATGTAAGCGGGATCCCTCTTAACATCAATTTGAGATGTTTGCACAGTGGATATCTTTGTTTGAATTGATCAGACAAATTGAACTGCCAGAAATCCACCTCTTCAGCTTTACATACCCACAGTGGAGGCACTGACCTCGAGCTCCTGATTAAGACTCCCACTATAATCAATGGAGACACGGTCAATAAAGTCAATGGAGATAAGAGCCCTGTTCTCCAGATTAAAAAGATTGACAGCTACTTAACACAAGACTGTGCCATAGACTATAAAGGGAGCCTTGAATGTCAGGCTCAGGAGTAGAGATTTACACTACACATGCCCAGCTGTGGCCACGGGAGGCTATGGGGAAAAAAACCCCAAACAATCCAAAACAACATTAAAAAAAAACCCTGACCAAAAATCACACAGATTTTTTTTTTTAACTGAAAACAATATATCATACTTAGCAAAGCTGAGTACATTAAGATGTGTTTGTTTCTCCCAACTACCTGTATAAAGAGTCTTGTTGCCTTCAAAGACAGAAGTCTACACTGTGGAGGAATTAACAGAAATTCCTTCAGCATGCATGGTTTGAATTCCCAGTAGATCTGTCAGGAACTAGGTGAGGACAGAGAGGCAAGACAGGTCTGGGGTGTTGCCCTAGAAGCTGCCTCTTGGATTCCCTCTTCACGGAGAAATCCTGTTTTCCCCCACATGGCACATGTAAGAGTAGAAAACGTGTTTGCAATTACCTGACCAGTGTGACAAAGAAATGACAAAACCACCTCTGGTTTACTGACGTGCAGTTTGTTTTTTCCTCTGTCACACACAAGGCAGAATCATGTGAAAAGTTCAACTTCTTTTGCCAAGTTTCCCTCAGCTGGTGAGAACAGGAGGCAACCAGCATCTCCCTCACAGACCAGGTCTTTAATAGACATAACACCATGGGAATATGAAGTGATCTAAGCTATATATTCACACTGTATGAGATCACACTGCATCAAAACTTTGATAGATGCCCCTGCTGTTTGCTCATCCTTAAGGAGCAATGACCCGGACATTAGCATGTCTAGTAAATTGTTCTAATGTGTGGTGAAAGGGGACTAATGGATACAGTAATTGATTGTTTGATGGATAGCTGGGGAGCCCTTTGATTATGAGTTTTTGCTACGGTCCAAGACATTTTCATTCTCCAGTTAACCCAGAGCTGATTGCTTGCATGAATTATCTCCTTCTCTGACTGCAAATATCATTCACTTAATAAATATTTCATTAGAAACAAACCAGTGGCAGGGAGAGAGGAGGAAGCAGACGCTCAGTGCTGTGTCTGTTGGAGATGCTACAGAGTTTAGAGAACAGACACAGAGATTATCCATGAAATGTGCTCGGGTCAGACAGGAGGTCTCTGCTTCTCCAGGATTTAGTGCTCAGGAGCAAGAAGAAGCCTGAAGGTCAATTTAAATCAATCAAGGGAGGCCCAATATGGACCAAGAAGGATGTACTGCAGTGCTGAAGCCACTGTGTAGAAGTTGGCTTCCTCACAGATCCCACCCTCCTCTCTCCCAAACTTCAGGCTGAGCTTTCATGTTACAAGGAAGGACCCTGACCAAGAGATAGAATATCATCAAGAAAAGATTTATAACTCCTGGGATTTCATAGTGAGGGTAGAATTTTGATCCTAGTGAAGGTCATAGAAAAATTTTCCTGCCTATCAATGCTGTCTTTTTTGATCCTTTATTTTCCCATTGTGTCTTCTCAAAAGTTATTTCTACCTTTATTTGGCTTTTGATATTTAATTATCCAGTGACACCTGTACTGAACACATTTGTTTCATTTCAGATGGTTACTCTCCAGCATGACACTGTACTTTTGAGTTATGAAGATCACTACTCTTCTCTCCAAGGAGAGCTCTAAAGAGCAGTGCAGAAATCAGGCAGAAACAGACTTTTTTTCAACCACTCAGACTCCCAATCCTGGATCAACCCTGTTTCTCTTCAAATTTTCAAATAAGAAGAGAGCAATATTTGCTGAGGACACTTTGGACTTCCACAGGCTCCAGGGAGATGAGGAACTTCACAAACTAAGCTGGAGTCACAAGTAGTTTATCACAACACAGAGTCACTACAAAAGCTAATCCCAATTCACCTCACACTCTTAATATGCTGAAAACTGCAGCAGTTTTTGAATCCTCTTTCATTGAAAAATTGTTGATGAGCAAAATACATAATGTTCCCCTATTACTCTCCACCTTGTGTACGTCCCCTGGGCATTGAGACTCTCTTATCTTGCTTTCCTAGCTGTTCCTCCAGCATATTTATATTGTTAGCCTCACAATGGGTATCATTATGTCAATAAGCACAATTTAAATATTAATCCTGTGGTTATGGGCAGAAATGTAACCGATCATATCACATGCTATAAAAGGGGGACGTGTCACAAGGAAATGGCTTCAGTGCTGTTTGCTCTCAAATGGTTTGTCAAGAATTTTACAGAGGGGAATGACATGAACAAAATATGGGGAGAATCAAGAGAAGGTGACAAAGGAAGAGGGACAACCAAACAAATGAGAGCAGGGACTGTGCAAGAGTGAAAGAAGAACACAAAAGGTACTTGGAAAGGGGACAAAGATAAAGAAAGCTTGGAAGTGAGTTGAATGGAAGCCAAAGGTAGATCCAGGTTACCTCCAAAATGCACAGATCTCCCAGTCAGGTATGACAGGAGCTGAGATAGGACCCTCACAGGGACTGAAACCCTCACTGGTGCTGATATATTTCAGCAGGGTGAGAGAAGGAAGGCAGAAAATCTTTCCAAAAACAGAATAGCCATTATAAAAATCTACACATTCCTGTTGTTTCTCCTTCATTACTATACACAGACCAGCTACTGGGGAGCAGGAAATCTCTTTTTTAGACAGAAATATCTCTCTTCTCTTGAAGAAATATTTGTCACTAATCTCTGAGGATAAACTACCATTGTGCCCACATTCTGGAAAATAATCTTTTTTGTCACAGGGTACTTCTAATAATAAAGACAAAAAAGGGTAAAAAAAAAAAGAAAAGTAGAATTAGGAAAAACTGCTTTTCTAGATAAATACTAAACTCTGTATTTATCTGAGATCAGACTGAGTGAAGAAACTGTTGGCACAGTTAGTGCTGGACACATATTTTCCACACCAAACTGAGGAAGGTGACTGAGTCCACAATATCCCTGCATATTTTATCATAATCATGAGGCTGCACACCAGCTTTCTCCATGGGAAGCTCTCCCTGAACCACTGACACTGCCTGCTGAGGGAGGTGACACTTTCCATCAGCAAAGGAGCATCGATCTGGCTCAGCATTTTAAAGTCCCTGATGAGCTTACATTACCTTTCTGCTGGAGTCCTTTTATTTGCATCCACTGCCTGTGCTTTTACCCCTGCTGCTGCTCAGCTCAAACACAGCTGTGCTAATACACCAAAGCCACACAGCTAATCCATACTCCTCTGATCTGTTTTCAGGTCTCATTTGGCAAACGGAAGGGGGTGAGACCAGTGGGAACACCGAGGAGAGACAAGCCCTTGAGGTGTGTCCTGGCCAAGTCTCCCAAGGACGGTGATTAGGCTTTAGTTTTGTGAGAATCACAGAATCATTGAGGTTGGAAAAGACCTCCAAGATCATGGAGTCCAACTTTGGAACAATCACCAGCTTGTCAACCAGACCAGAGCATCAAGTGCCACATTCAGTCACTCCTTGGACACTCCCAGGGATGGTGACTCCACCACCCCCCTGTGCAGCCCCTTCCCATGCTTAACCATCCTTTCCATGAAGAAATTCTTCCTGATGTCCAACCTGAGCCTCCCTTGGCACAGCTTGAGGCCATTTCCTCTCATCCCGTCCCTTGCTCCCTGGGAAAAGAGAGCAACTCTCACCTGGCTACAACCTCCTGTCAGGGAATCGTAGAGAGCAAGAAGGTCCCTCCTGAGCATCCTTTTCTCCAGGCTAAACACCCCCAGCTCCCTCAGCCTCTCCTCAAGGACTGACTCTTTAAACCCTTCCCCAGCTCTGTTGACCTTCCCTGGATATGCTCCAACCCCTCCTGACCTGAGGGACCCAGAATTGGACACAGCACTTGAGCTGTGGCCTCACCAGTGCTGAGTACAGAGGAACAGTCACCGCCACGGTCAAAATAAGAAACTACACTTGGCTGAGTTTTACAAAAGGTTCTGAGCATTGCACACACCCTGAAGTCCTAGGCATTTTTCCAAGAGGAGCTATGATAGCTCAGTTGTCCTGGCTAGGTGTCACCATTGGCAACTCCATCGTGCCAACCAAAACGTGTGGATTGTGAGGACGGAGGTATTCTTCTCCTCCAGTCTCACCCTGTCATGCAGTGACAGTGCCCAGTCCAAGACTCCTCAGAAGAACTTGGCTTTCTCTGAAAGAAATTTGAGCCCTTCCACCCCAACTTATTTTAAATATGCCTGGTAGGTCTCATGAGTAATGTACCCACACAAAGGGATCTCAGAAAACGTACAGATTGTGCAGGAACATAAATTTTGACTGAGTAGAATAGAATGCAGAGCAACATCCTCAGATTTTGGGCAAAGACTGTGTAATCATTCAGTGGTGTTTGCGAAACATGTCAGGCTCTGTCAGGAAGAAGGGTTATAAATAAATGTGAGGGAGATACTTTAATAGTGCTATTTCATATACACTCAATGATGAACTTTAATTATTTCTTTGGGTTTCTTTCTTCTTTCACTGTAGCGGATGAGTCAAGCCCAGATGTGTAATGAAACTCATGCTGGCATCACTGCATTTTCTTTAGAGGTGGCTGAAAGAGCTCTATGGATCAGCTGTCAAATCATTTCTCCTCCTGTGGGGTTTCCTTCATGCGTCTCACCCAGCATTTAATTCCTCCACATATGGTATGAGTGAATCATAGCACAAGGAAATTTCTTGATGGAAAAGATTTTGCAGACAAGCAGCAACTTCACATCACTGGTCCTGAAATGAAGCCAAAGTCATCTTTATCACAGGCAGTGGAGCAACCTGCCAAGAGGAACCAGTTGCCATGGTATGTTAGGCTATAACATCTACAACTTTGCATTCTGAAACTATGAAAACTAATTTAGAGCTTATCAGTAACCTCATCACCAAATATTTGCAGCAGAGAATGAGGAGATTTATTTGTTTCCTGCTGTGATGCTGGGAATTAACAGAGGATATCAAAAGGAAAGCTCTGAGGTGTTAAATGTAATGATGTGGATAAATATGAAATATCCTACCAATTCCTTGGCTTTTCAGCAGAAACTCAGGGAAATGAACAGAGGAAGGTGTCACATCACTCCTTTTGCAAAATTACTTCCTGTCAGCCTCTGCAATGACTACACGACTTTCTTGAAGAGGAAATCACATGTGATGAATCTCACTGAAATACTTTCATTCTCCCTTCCACCTTTCCTGCTCTGTAAGCAAGGAAAATGACAACACAACCCTGCTGAAAGAAAGAGGATGTTCCCCAAATCCCCTCAGCATGAAGAGACCGTGGCCCAATTCCTCTGCTCAGAGACAGGAGCGTTCAAACTCACTGAGGGGCCACACAAAACTGTCTGACTTCACTTGCTAGGTCTACTCCCAGTCCCATAGCCAATATTCCATGATAAACAGCAGACAAACAAACCCAGGAAACACATCAATTCTGCAGACTCTGCGTGTAAAAACTCCTCACACTTGGCAGCTACTCAATCTATTCCTCTTTATGAACACATCCAGACCCACCAATTTCCATTTCCTTCTGAGAATCATGAAAAAAACAGACCAAAAGAAACAGAACAAAAGCCTCAAGACAGAGGAAGGCAGAGAACCCTGGCAGGACCTGTGGGATTGTGGAGAGATCAGCCTGTGCTGGAGCAGTTTTACTGCTGTGACTTGAGACCTCGTGGAAGGGCCCCACTCTAGAGGAGGGTGAGGAGGAAAGAGCAGCAGAGACAACTTGTGATGAACTGGTCCCATTTTCCATCCCCTTCCCCCCATGATGCTGGTGGGGAGGAGGTAGAGAATTCAGGAGTGAGTTTTCCTGGGAGGGGTATGGGAGAGATGTTTTAAGATTCAGTTTTATTTCTCATTATCCTACTCTGATTTAATTGGTAAGGAATTAAACTAATTTCTCCACATTGAGCCTGTTTTGCCTGTGACAGTAACTGGTGAGTGATTTCTCCTTGTCCTAATCTTGATCCATGAGCCTTTCACTAGATTTTGTGTCCCCTGATCAGCTGAGGGGGTGACAGAGCAGCTTTGGTGGCCACTGGTATCCAGCCAGGGGCAACATGCCACAAATGGGGATGGGTTCTTCCCCCTATAGACAGAAACACCTCAGTCTGCAAAATGTTTGTGATCTGCAGGGCATCTACTAAAATTCAGCATTGGAAGGTTTCCCAACTCACCTCCTATCTCCAGTCTTATATACAATCACCAGTTTGTAAACAAAGAAACAATTCCAAATAAAGCAGCTCCAAAAATAGTCCACATAGCTCCATACCACATTTTAAAAAACCTTTGTTTTGGTGGTCAGTTAATAATTTGCAATGTTTTCCAGCTCCTCAGAAGAGGAAGAAGCAGCACTGGTGAGCTCTGGGACTGAAGAGGGCACAAGGGGAGAGTCAAGAAGGCAGAAGGATGATTAAAGGGATTTTATGTGAACTCAAGTCTACAATGGGTCAGTGCCTCCAGGCTTGGAAGCAACAAGCAGTGTAAGGAGAAGAAAAAGGTTTTATAACATTGGATATCATCAAGCTCAAAATAAAATACACCTCAAAACAAACAGGATTGGTGTAGGACAAGAAAACAAATGACATCCCACATGAAGAATGCATCTCTGTAAAATGAGTCCCTTTGGGTCGAAACATATAAAAACATATTAAAAAAGAAAAAAAAAAAAAAGGGAGACGCCAAAATATTTAAACAAAAAATATGGTTCTCTATAAACAAAAAGCCCTTTCTCCCCTTTACTTTTGTGCAAAACTTGCCCTCATACCTCACTTTTTCCAGCCTGGGGCTGCCTGGCAGCTGTGACCAGGCAGGCAGGTGTTCCACAGATCACCACCATTTGCTCTCACCTTTACCTGCTCTCACACCCATGAGCTGAGGCTTCTTGTTCATTTAAATAATTCTGAACCTTTTAAACTCCAAAATAGCAAATTAACACTACCCCATGCTACACCACAAGTGTGTCACCCTCTGCCATTTATCTGATGGCCTTCCAGACCCTACTGTGCCTAAGGCAGGTGTGCTGATGAGCAAGACCTGTGCTCACCTTTGGGTTCCAAAATTACATGAACTGGGCAGGGAGAGGACCTGCACAGCCCTGTGGACTTTACTAAAGATGAGAACCAGACAAGCCAAGACTAAAAACTGCCAAACTCACAGCAGATGTGACCTAAAGCTCAAATTCTTCCTCCCTAGGAACCTCAGAAGTCATATATTTATACACAAAATCATTAATATTGTACTTATTTAAACTGTATTTATTTTTTTGTTCTCCTTAGTACAAAGAGGGGACATGGAGCAGATTTCCACAACTGAGCAAGGTATTCTGTCTTCAACAGACAACACAAAACATCCTGTTTCACCCCAAGTCTTTACAGAGTTTATTCTCATCTCAGTGATTCATCAGGGCTTCCCTGACACCGTTTTCATCCGAGCAGTGTAAAACCCGGGCTCCTGCATCCCACCAGTCCTGTGCCAGCAGATGGCACTCCAAAGCGTGCAGCATCCACAGCCTTCCTCACCCCACTCCCAGCAGCTGCTAGAAAAGGTGTTCTTTTGGTTTTTCCTGTGCCTGGCTCTTCAGTGGTGTTTTTAATCATGTTTAAATACAGGGGTCATCTTAGGAGCTCCCACCACAGGGCCATCAAGCTTCCCAGTGCTCAGCTTCCAGAAGAGTTCACTATGTCCTGCTGCACATAAAAGCCACATTCCCATTCTCCTAACCAGTTACAAACTGCTGGGCACAGGAAGGGAGAAAACACCTTCCTCACTCATCAGAAATCAGCTGTGATTGCAAGAAGATGCTTTGATTTTTTGAATTTTTGGGTTTTTTTAAGGGCAGTCATCTGTGTTTCTCAGCACGTCACTGCTGAGCTCTTCATGTGAATGTAACCCAATACAGAAAGGAGAAGGGGAAGGGAAAATCCTTCTTGAAACAAGAAACGTTGCAGACCAAGAGATTCAATTGTGTCAAGTGTAATATTGAGTTAAGGTTCTAGGATCCACCTCAATAGTTTTATTACATTCAGGATTTTACAGACTCAGTGAAGGTAGAAAATAAAACACTGAAGCTTTTCATTTCATCCAACTGAGGTATGCAAACCACAGCTCACAAAAAATCCAGGGTTTGCATGGATTGCAAACAGGATCTCTGGCTTTGCTCCCTGGAAATAAACATTTATGGTTTCATCCAGTTTCTCCATACAGCCACTGAAGGCTTCTCCATGGCAGTCTTTGTGCTAAGGAAGACCTTGGGAACCTCTTGTCTGTGAGTTTGGCTTTGGGAAGTTGCACAAAAAAGAGCAGAAGATCAAATTCCACTTCCCATGAGGAAGAACCTTCCTTGCTCTACCATTCCCAGCTCCCTTTCAGCATCTGGAGAAGACAGTGAGACAAGAGGTGAGATTGAGACCTTAACTGGTTTAGGGAGCAGGGACAAAGTCCTCTGGCACCAAACCCAATTAATCCACTGGAGTGACCTAATGCTCATCCCAGGGTACCACATGGTAGCACAGCTTTAATTAAAATAGATTAATGAAGGGGACACTGCAAAGCTTTACTGTGTTTTACTGCAGGGGACACAGTGAGATGCAGTCCTGTCACCTCGCTGCTGAAGTGACAAACTGCCCATTTGAGCATCCACAGGAGGAAAGGATCTGTGGTGGCATGGCTGCATCACTTCCCCCAGGATTAATTAAGAGCTTACAGGGATGAGCTTGGACAAGTGTGATGCTCAACACGTACCCACCACACAACTTGGATTTGCTCCCAACAGTGGCAGTGATGAGCAACACTCATGGCTCAGTTTTTACATTCATAGAAATCACAGAATAACTCAAATTAGAGAGGAGCCCTGAGGACCATCAAGTCCAACATCTTGGCATTCTTATCTACAAAAGCTTATCCAGGGAATTTTCATCAAGGTTTGCTCAGGGCTCTGAACCATCACCTCGTTTCATATTTGGGACAATTGGGTGAAAAAGTCCCTTAAACTTAAGGTAATTATTTGCTTCAGAGGCACCTTCTCAAATCAACAAGTTTGTGAGATTGCAGTGGAGAACCTCCATCTGTGTTTAGGTGAACACATTTATTTTATTTATCACACAGGCTGTTGCTATCAGCTCAGAAATAACTACTTGAAATGTTATCTGCACCACATGCCTTATCCTACAGAACCTGTTGTGTTTTATAATGACACTATATATAAATTAACTCTCTGATATATGTCCAGCTTTATGAGTTAACACCAAAGGAATTTCCTGCATTATCATTAAAAATGAGGATGAAACTCTATAACAAACCAGTACATTAGTGGAAGTTTAGCTTGGCAGAAACAATACAAATTTGGTTTACAGTTTTCAGCTAAGGAACAGAATAAAGAATCAGAATTTTAAGTGTGATTTTGTGTTTCCTCATGTTTTCATAAACCAGAAATAATTGTGACCAATTCAAAGAGTCTGAGCAGCCTGGTCTAGTGGAAGGTGTCCCTGTCCATGGCAAGAGGTTGGAATAAGATGGTTTTTAAGGTCCCTTCCAACTCAAATCATTCCATGAGTCTATGATTTCATAGGTGAGATGAAGTATAGGGGAGGTAACACCACTGCCTTCTACACAGGAGTGAAAGGTGTTTAATATTATTAGGTTTTATGGTGGATATAACTTCATTTATTTAGGCCTTGAAAACAAATAAGATGTGCCCTAGAAAGGTCACTAAATATAATTTTTGTATTCACCCTGGTGCAGCAAGGGTTAATATATTTCCAAACACATTTTTTAGTGGGAAAATACCATTGCTGTCCCCATTTAACCATGTGATAAATGCAGCCATCCAAGTGGGTTTAGAAGAATACAATTTCCTTCCTTTCAATAATTCATCTCCACAGGGGGGTTTAAATGTATTAAATAACACTGCATTCACTTTGGAGCAAGGTGACACACTCAGTAAGATTTCACATTTGTTACTCCAGTTGCTGCATGTGATCTTTGCCAGGGCAAAAGTCAATTTAGACTCTTGCAGAGCACCTTAGGGAAGGTGGGGTGGAAGGAAGGGAGGTGGATGGGGTTGTATGAGCCAGCAGAAACCACTTCCACTGGGCAGAAACACTCATTATATAATTATGCTTCTGGAAAAAAACCCCAAAAAGTCATATACAGGGGAGTCAAGCCCATAAAGTGAACAAAATTCAAACGTTTAATTCATTTTTTAATAATTATAGTACTGCTATTGTTGTCACACACACCCTGCAGACCCAGCCTATGTTTCCAGCTCTGGGATCCTGGCCTGTGTTTGCTCTCCTCTTCAGCTGCTGTCACACAGATCTGACAGAGCTGCCAGAGGTGACCCTCACTGCCCAGAAAAGCTGCATGCAAGGACAAAGCTCTCTGAGCAAGGTGAGTGTCCATCCAGCTGCCACTGTACTTATAGTTATGTTTAATTTTATTTTTTATTTGTATTTATTTATGTTGATGTAGGTATACATCAGTACACATATATATATTTATAGATGTACAAATCTGTGCCAGCAGTGCTGAATGCAACCATGAACTGCCCACACTCACTGGGCAAAAAGCAACATTCAGGAGGAAAGAGGATTCAGAATTCCTTGAGACCATGTCAGGATCTCATATAATAGGTGAGAAATGCTTTTTTTTGAATGAACCTGATGTGGCAGGAGATGTGCCTTTGCAGCATTCTTTATATTTAGGGGCTGACAGTACTTAGAGGGGGTAGAAAGGCTGGAGAGGGATTTTTTGCAAGGGTATGGAGTGATAAGACATGGGGGAATGGCTTTAAGCTGAAGGAGGGTAGATTTACATTGGATATTTGGAAGAAATTCCTCCTTGTGAGGGTGGGGAGGCCTTGGAACAGGCTGCCCAGAGAAGCTGTGGCTGCCCCATCCCTGGAAATGTTCCAGGCCAGCACGGATGGGGCTTGGAGCAACCTGGGATAGTGGAAAGTGTCCTTGCCCATGGCAGGGGGTTTTACACAGATGATTTTTAATGTTTCCTCCAATCCAAACCATTCTGTGATTCCACGAGACACAAGCACAGCAACCACCCAGGCAGCCACCACAAAGCAGTGGGGAAAAAAACATATTGCAGAGCTGTCTCTGGCTGTGGAAGAACAATAACGTGGGCACCAGCTGAGTGAGCTGTCCCAGCCTCTGGGCACAGTATGGATTTTTCCCTGTCAAAGTGCTCTCTCCCTTCAGCAGGGCTGGCTCGTGGCCGTGTTTCATCGCGTGGCCCCCAACACCTCCACACGTCCCCGGCGTCACCATTCCCCCAGCAGAGCCCTCCCAGCAGGGTCTGTGCCAGCGTGGGGTGAGGGCAAAGTGTCTCCCAGGATTTGGGAGAATAAAAGGAAGTGGTTGCAGGGCTGGGGGCGAGGCTGGCACAGCCCAGACAAAACAAGGCTTTGGTTTGTGGCTCCAGCAGTGACTCAGAGCTGGGGTGGAGCAGCCAGAGGAGCTGCTCTGGAGGAGGCTTTGTACAAAAGAACCCCTTCCCTCGCCTTCATCCTCTGCCCACACAGAAACCTCTGTCTTTTCTCCCTCAAGCAAAAGGAAAAATTAAAAAAAAAAAAAATAAAAAAGAAGAAAAACACATAAGGGAACAAACAAACTGAAAAAAAAAACCCCTTAACTAACCAAAACCCAGCTGGTGAAAACTCAGTTCTTTGCCTGGGTGCTGACAGAGGCAGCTGCAGTTTCTGGTTCTATCAGCAGACACAGGCAAAGTGGTCCCTTGAAAGGTACTTAGTAGAGGATTGCCAAGGAAAATCCACAATGTTCAAGTTGCTTGGGCAATTTAGGAAATGGCAAGCTCCCCCCAAACCTGATGATACACATTCCTTTGTTTTAAAGGTTTGGTCTTCTCTTACTTTTCTTCTCCTGTAGGTTAAGAAGATTGGAATATTACTGGAAGCTTATACCTCCAGCTTTTGACAATTCCTTCAATTGAAGCTACAGGAGCATTTGGGGTGGTTCTTACATGTTTTTACTGAAGCCCAGAGCATTCCTGGTGTCCCATAAAACCTGCCACCACCAGCAGATCCAGAACCCGGGTGTTTTCCCAAGGGCTCTGGTGCAGGATTCTTCATTTTAAGTTTTACAGCTGAAAAATGCTGCCTCCCTGACAAAAGGGGAGTTTAATGGTTACTTAGGGAAGTTTTGTGCCTATAAAGCCCACTGGAATTTTTTTTCAAGATCGTGGGCATGCTGAGAAGAAAAGACCTTCCCTTCCCTTCCCAGACACAAAAAAAGCAGAGCAAGAATACTTTAGGGCATTCAGAATAGATTCCACCTCCCTTGAAAATACAGGGAACAAATTAAAAGATTATGTGTGAATCTATTTCCATCCACTTATTAAATCCCTTTATGAAAATCTATTTCTCTACCCCCAAAGAGGCAGAAAAAGAAAAGAAAATATTTAAATTTTCTTAAGAAAATTGCTTTAATGACTGCCTTAAAAAAAAACCAAACCCTTTAAAACCAAACAAAAGCCCACACTTGAGTAAAGTCAAGAAAAAAATAACTGTGTGATTTAAATGCTCCATATTGACAACCCTAGGAACAGGGGAGTGGGTTGATTACAATATGGCTTTTAAAGGATGCACAGTCATTTAAAACAAAGTTGACATTATTGAAATAACACTTTTTACAGAAGTAGCTGCATCCCAAATGACCTTGAAAAGACACAGCAATTACTACCACACATGCAAGATAAATTATCACCAAAGCTAAGGTTTGATTTCCTGAGATACAGCAGCCAGACTGGAACATTAGGAACTGGGATGAGTTCTGAGATAAGATGGTAGAGTCAATAAGACAAATGTGTAAATAAAAAGCTCCATTTGTCGGGGTAAAAGCTGTATTTTGATTGTGAGAAATTAAATTTTGCATTTCAGGGAAATACACATCACATCCTCTCACAAATGTGGAAGCTGGTTTCAAACACGAGGAGCATCAGGAGCATCTAATGCATTAAAAACTCATCATTAATTAATATTTATGTTCAAAATAAGCTGTATGTGTTGGCTTAGCCTGTGAGATCCTCAGGGTGGCACAGTCTCGTAGCTCTGCTTATACAACACCTACCATGACAAGTGCCTGGTAAAAATAGAAGCCCAAATAACCAAAGTCATTACACACTCACATACATACATGCAGTTTATGCAGACATTACTGCCAAAAAAAGTTATTCTTCCATAAAGCCAAGGACTGGATCTTGCTGCCCCCAAAATGAGAATTTTACTCTAATCACATAAAAAGAACAACTTCATAAACACAGGAAGAAAGGGAGAAATGATGCTTCCTGTGGGAAGGAAGTCCATTTAAAGACAGAATAAACTGATGCAGTCAGGAGAAAAAAAAAAAAAAAAAGATTGTATATGCAAATAGACATTTATTACCCATCTTTGTACTCTAAAAAATATAATTTACTGACCTTTGAGAAATGGGTCAAATAGGCCCATAGAATAAGAAACAAAGGCATCTTTTTGGCAACTGCCACGTTGCAGAGCAATAATTATCCTTTCCTCTCTCCGTGAGCAGCAGGAAATGAAGAGGGATGCCATTACACCATGACAATTACTGTAATTTTAATTTCTAAATATTGCTAGGAAAGTTTCCTCAAAAAAAAAAAAAAAAAAGTCTGTTCAGATTTTTGATGTGGTTTTAGATAAAAACTCATTTCCCAGCTAACACAGAGCTGTGCTTCCCCTCCTCCCACTCCCTTGGGGGAACCACCCACAAAGTCTGCAGGGTGAGAAAAACCCACTTTTCTCCCCCATTAGTGGAGAAGAGAGAATTGCAGAGAATCACGGAATGGTTTGGGTTGGAAGGGACCTTAAAGATCATCTTGTCACCCCCCTGCCATGGGCAGGGACACCTTCCACTATCCCAGCTTGCTCCAAGCCCCATCACTTGAACTCATTCAACCACGGCACAAAACCAGATCCTTTCTATCAGAAGTAGATTATGTTGGATGCACAATAATTATTAAAAAAAATTAAAAATAAGAATTCTTTTCATCTCCTGTGCTCAGAAACATTAGTTGCTCTGTTGTGGATTTTCCACAGTCTACCATTGATTATTTTAATACTATGGATAATCAATTCTGTGTTGTTAGAACATTATCGTATTATATCCAGCTGTTGCACTGTGGGATGGATTTCACCCTAGAGGACACATCTGGGCAGCTGTCCAGCCTCTCCTGCCACTGACCACACTGTCCCAGGCTCCAGGGGACACCTGAAGTACTCCCACTCCTCCTGGGAGGAGGAGTTTGCACCTTGGTGCATCTGTTCAGGGGGAGAAGTGGGATTTGAAGCCCATCTGCCCCAAAAAAATCAGGAGCAGAGGGGACCACATCCTGAAATCCTGTCTGCTGTAGGCTGCACCAGCAATTCCCATAAACTGGAACTACCTTTCAAAATTCCCCTTAATGAGCCTTTTGAGGTCTCATTTTGGCCATTAGGTGAAGATTTAAAATTACTTTCAGAGATTCAAGGGGAAGAGCTTTTTTCCTTTTTTTATTAATTGTTGCCACAAGGCACATTCAACAATCATCATTTAGTGTAGTAAAAAGTTGTGTCTTTCAATATATGCACCTACAGAACTCCATTGATTTGTCTACACACAAACACATTCCTACAAACATATATTTGATTAAGAATTTATATAACTTCAGGCTTCAAGGAGTTTTGGATCAATGCCTTTATTTTGCCTTTATAAACAAATAAAGTCAATTAAAGAGTACTTACAACAAACCACAACGGGCAGGAAACTAATTTTCCCAAGGCTTGCCATGGCAATCTTTACCTGTTACATGGATCTAGGGAATCAATTACTCCCTAAAGGGAAATTATTAGGGCTTGTGTTACCCAACATCTCACCTTTCCCACTCACCAGTGGGAGAGAAGTATAGGGACAGGCATCCAGAAAAATGAGTATTCTTCAGACTTCTTACCATTTTCTGCAATAAATTAAAGTATAAATAAAAGAGAACAAAGCCCTGCAGGCAAGCAGTGTTTGAATCAAGGCTGGATCTGCAACAAGTCACTGTGCAGCTTCACAAGGCCCATAAATCAGCTCTCCTGAACATATGTAGTATTTTGCATTACTCTATAGGGTGTTAACTTTAATGCTTTAATATATTCACATAGTGGTCAGGTTACAATTCCTGTGGGAACCATAAATTTGTATGTCTTGGCCAACCTGCTGATGGAAAAATAATAATAATGTTAAAACTAACCACAGCACTGCATTGCCTTCAGCAGGTTTTATACCTTTAATTTTTCTCCTTTCTGTACTTGAGGGAGGAAGAAGAGAAGATGTGTGAAGCTGCAAATGTACAGGGAAGCTGAAGCAGATGTGAATTAATTTTCATCCTTTTTTGCATGAAGGCTGGTATGTCCCCAGCCCAAGCAAATGTCACTGCATGAAAAAGATTTGCTCCTGGGTGTGATCAAGCCTAGTTCTGAGTCAGAACCTTCTCACCCAGGACATGCTGCAATCTCCTTTTTCATAATCCACCAAAACCACTTCACCTGCAAGCAACAGCTACAAGGAGAAACAACCTGAGCTGATCCAGTTTAACCCAATTTCTGCTGATTCTGCCTGACCCACACCAAACTGATCCTGCTACAATCTCCCAGTAGTTGGATTCCTACCTGGTTCAAGGCAAAGAGGGCTGTCTCTGTCCCATTCTTCCTCCAGCCTCCTTTTGCTCCAACCCCACCATTACTCACTTAAAGATTTGAGTATTTTTTTGTCTGGCATCTTACATTTTTTCCCATATTAAAACTCTGTTTACTTCCAAAGAAAGTTGTTTTCAGAGTCATCAAGCAATTTCAACACACCAAAAAAGCTGTTTTCATCCAGGCTTGCTCCCAGTGCCAATAATCCATAGCAATTAGCATTTTTCATTCTATTTGCACTGGTTAATGGCCAGCAGTGTCCCACATCCTGTGGAGCAGCCATGGCCATGGCAGTACCAGACGTGGTAGTCCAGGCAAGAACAGAGCTGTTCCCTTCCCTGCAACCCACTCCACCAACAGCAGTCAAACACAATTGGGTAAAAGCCCAAGAAGTGATGCAATATAGATGGCCTGAAAATAAATCACAGTTAACTTGCACAAAATGACCCAATAAATATTTAATGCATGTGGGATTTGACCACAGTTACAGGACGTGTTATTTATGCCCCTGCTCAACACAGATCACCAGCTGGTGGACAAAACCAGACTGTTAATTTTTATAAACACAGAGCTGAAAAGTAACATCTGTGCACAATCTCTCCAAAGGTAGCAGTGGGAACCCTCACTCTGGATAAAGGAATTCATCAGCCCTTTGGTACCTTAATTTCATTTCACTGACCCCTACACCAACTAAGCAACAAGGTCTAAGGCAGAATTGTAATTGCTTGAAACTTAGTTAATATTAAAGCTTTGGTCCATTGATCTGCACTAATGATGGGGTTTTCAGTGGCACCATTCCACTCTTTTTTACAGAGAATCATCAGTTCAAAGTTACAAAGTACAACTATTTCTTATATACATTTAGGAAGTTGTAGAAAACCAGGTGGTACAAGGTAGGGAGAGAAAAGTCCCCTTAGGACTTTTAGGAAAGCAGAAAACCTGCTGACTGCCCCTTAAATGATAAAAAGCATCAAAAATATCAGAAATAATCACTGAAAGTAGACATAGAGTTCTGGGTTTTGGTGGCACAGTATCAGCTGAAAATGCCTACAAGTTTTTTAATATGTAGGATTTGAGAGGACAACCTAATCTCTGTTGGACCCTTATTTCAGCCAAAGGATCTCCTGGCATCAAAACTCTCTTGGAAATCTGTGGAGATGTCTTAAACACACACATCCAGATATTAAATCTATAGTACTTTGCAATACTATTTATGAAAGACTACACATTTTTCTGGATAAATACATAGACACTTACACAAAGATATCTTTATAGTCTTAATAATTTGCCTATGTTCACTGGCACACATGCACCTAATTATATTTTATATATATATGTTCACATACATGTACATATGAAATTAAATATGTGCATCATATTTGGAGGAATCAGAGTATATATGAATATGTATACACAAATCAGAATAAATATACATACTCTGATTCTATATAGTATTTATTCATTGAAAAATTTCCTAATATGGGCTAAAAAAAGAAGAAAAAGGCTCAATTTGCATATGTATATAGCAGTTAACCACAGTGCAGTGTAGCCAAAGAAAGCAGAATACCTAATCCCTCTTAAAACTGGGGACAGGTTTGATAAAAACTCTTATTAATTTCTTATATTAAATAGTCCTTGGAATGTGATTTCACCACACCTACAAGCCCAGCTTCCAGGGAAAGGGGGTGTAGGACTGCTTTTTGATATATTTCATAGCAGACAAAACTCCCCTCAAGAATGGAAAAACGTCCCCACGAGGACAGAAAAGCAGAGAATAATTAAACAGGTCTTACATAAGTCTTTTTTTCCTGAGTCCTGTTATCTTCCACCTCCAAAGGCATCACACATCTCTATTGGAAAATCACCTCACTGGCTTCCATGTAGGCAGTGGAGGAGCACCAAGCTCTTCAGCATCATTAGTGGGGTTAGAAAACAACTTTTTTTTTGAGCTGTACTTACTTCCAAACACAGAGACACTTGTGAACTTACCTGTTTGGTGCTTCTCTGCCCAGTAGGAAGCAAAGATTTGGATTTCTCTGCTATTTTCTGTTAAAAGGAAAAGAAAAAAAAAATCAGAGGGAAAATGTCTGAGAAGAGTCCAAATATTTAGGGAAGGAGTCATATGAAGCTATTTTCTTCTACTTTCTAAAGAAAAAGACACAGAGAAAGCTCTTACTCTTTAGAAAAAAACAAGAGAGTATAAAAGCATTGAAAAGTTCAGTCTTGCAGGCATTAAAAGTCTACAAAGCTTCCAGAATGACAAGGTTATCAAAACTGAAACAGGCATTTAGGGAATGACAGCCAGGACGTGGATAAGTAGCAATTTATCACTCAGATTGTTTTCCTGACGCAGCCGGGCGTTCACAAACTGCACTGGTTAATTCTGGCACTTCTGAATTGATGACAGTTTTTAAAATAAAAGAAATCCAACCCTATACAGTTCAGATGGACTGTACTCACAAACATTAGGGGGGAAAAAAGCACTAAAAAGATGTGTGTGTGTGTATTAGGGGGTGGAGCTCTTTACCCAAATAATTCCAACTTCTCATTTAACACAGAAAATAATTTCATTTAAAGACCCCACACTCAGTTTCTTGAATAGGACAGGTAAATAATCTAAAATATGAGGCAGCACTAGAGATGATGAAATTCTGTTACACAACAGACATGCTGTTGAACTGCAATTTTATGTACATCTATTTATTTATTTAATTTTTAAGGCACAGGCAACAAGTGCTGGGAAATCAATCAGTCCAGAGTGCTTCTAATAGAGGCACATTATTAAGTACATGTTGCCAGCCAAACTTCATTACACCTCTATAATTAAAATATATCCTTCCCATTGTTGCAGGCATGCGTCAGACTCATTAAAGTGATATAGCAAAGCCACCAGAGTTTGTCCAGGTTGTATTTTGATTAATCCAGATATATCTCCTAACTTGCACTGCCAGGGAGGGAGGCAGTTTGGGGATGCTAAATTTAACTCATTACTACAGTGTTTAAAAGCAAAGCAAATCTGCTCATCAGCAGAGCCTCCCCAGGGTAAAGAGGGTGAGCAAGAAGCAAATGAAGGAACTGGAGTTCAGGCTTTGTTTGTTTTATTAAACAGCTTGATCTTGGTGACAGATCCCAACCACAAGACATGCCTGGAAACTTTCTGGCACAGCCAAACAGCAAAGCAGAGCCAGAAGGTGGGGTAACATTTGAATTATCCGTGCTGTCTGCACATTTTCTGCAAGCAGAAAAGGTGAACTGTGCAATCCCCTCTCCCCTGAGAGTGGAGGCACACTAAAATAATGTCATGGCAAAGCCAGGGGAAATACTTCCCCCTGGCTCAGCACTGGGCAGGCCACACCTCAAATCCTGGGGTCAGTTTTGGGCCACTCACAACGAGAAGGGCATTGAGGGGCTGGAGTGTGACCAGAGGAGAGAATGGAGCTGGGGAAGGGGCTGGAGCACAGATCTGATGAGGAGCAGCTGAGGGAGCTGGGGGGGCTCAGCCTGGAGAAAAGGAAGCTCAAGGGAGACCTCATCACAGCTCCCTGACAGGAGGGTATAACCAGGTGGGGGTCAATGTCCATTCCCAGGGAACAAGGGACAGAACAAGAGGAAATGGCCTCAAGCTGCCCCAGGGGAGGTTTAGATCAGATATTTGGGATAATTTCTGCAGAGAAAAGCTTGTCAAACAGTGGAACAGGCTGCCCAGGGAAGTGGTGGAGACACCATCCCTGCAAGTGTTCAGTAAATGTGTGGATATGGCCCTTAAGGACATGTCTCAGGTGCTGCTGGGTTGATGGCTGGATTTGATGATAAAAGTGTTTTTTTAACCTTAATTCTATGACACTATAATTGCTTGACTGACAAAGAAAGAGAAGAGGGAGGAAACCATTCATTAGCAGCCCTGTGGAGATGCTCCAGGCTCCAGGGATGAACACATTCCCAGACTCCCAGATGGGACAGTGGAAGCAGGAGGGACACTCACTTTCTGCACAGCTCCGTATCTCTGGATGGCATCTGACAGTTGGTTCTTCAGCCTGTCCAGCTGAAGCCTTTCTTGCTGTATTGGGAAAAAAAGAAGGCTCATTAGCAGGTCTGTCAGAGATAAATCCTGTAGTAGGCTCTGTCTGTGACCATGGGAAATTGTCCTGGTGGGAGACACCAAATAAATAAGGTGGGCGACACCAAATAAATAAGGTGGGCACAAAAGGTATCCTAAAAGAGTAAGTCACACTGGGGCTGCCAGGATGCAATAGGATTTTATCTTAGGAAATGTGTTGCTTTGGTCTTTCAGGCCAGGTTAAATAAAAAAAAATGCCACTTTGGATCTTCAAGATAGCATTGGAGAAAATAACTGAAGGGATCTTTCTATAAAAAGTTCTTTTTCTACAGGATAAATCATGATAGAGTTGATCACCTTATTTGGGAAATTTACTGGACTTGAAAAGTCAAACAGCCACAACATCCCCTCTCCTTGGTCTGACTGTCAGAAATGAGTTTATCTTCATGTTTTCCAAAAGATGAACCCAAATGTCACTGTCTTTATGGCTGGAGCTTGCTCCAGCAAGGTTTCAATCTATGTTTAAACCCCCCCCTGTTCTTGGAAGGAAGAACACAGCCTGATGTAAGTATCCAACATGCTTCCAAATCTCTGCTCTCAGGGGGAATGACCAAACCCAAACAGTTCTCCTGGAACTGCTCTACATCCTGGATTTGAGATTTCACATATGCAGGAGCTCACATGTCCAGATTTTACAGAGGGAAATGCTGCAAGGAAGTGGGATGTCTCCTTAAAAAATACGTGGAAAGCAAAACCCAATCTACACTAAAGCTACTGAGCAGAAATGTTCACTTTCCAGCCATTTCAGCTGTTTCAGAAATTGGGATTACAAAAGTAGGTTTTATAAAGGATGGGATAAATGTTTTTAATTTTAATGGCAGCATTTTCACACACAGAAGAATATCCCAATTCTTCATCTAAAGATTTAAAACCATTTTTAGAGCAGGGCAAGTATCACTATTCCCATTCTACAGATAAAGGTCCATAAACCTTTTGTTTGTTCCACATGCAAAATAAGATAAGATTCTCACCCTGGAGAGCAGATCTCATGCTCCAGCACTCACCCTACCAAAAAAATGGAATTCCAGATCTACCTCTCTATTTACATCCTTTGAGGTTAGTTTGGAATGAAGCCCTAAAAGAGCCATCTTCCATCAGTCTCCTGCCTTGTAGCACCTGATCCACTTAGAGCAGCATCTCTGCTCCTGCAATACCATCAATTTGCTCAGCTGGGCATCCTGACTCCAATATCTCCAGCAGCACTTGGAGATTTATGGGAAGTCAGAGAAAGTCCCATATTGCATCTCGTTGGTAGTGAATTACTGGTGGAAAATAAGGAAGAAAGGGGGGAAAAAAGCCTTTTTTTTTTCTGTGTGTGCATGCAAAGCAATCCACAGAAAAAATGGATTGGTGAAGAGTAACTATAAAGCTCTGTAAGGCTTTTCATGCTGTGAGTAATTTTATGGGAGGAGAGTTTGCAGTGCTACCCAGATTCCCATGAGGGACTTACTGACCAGCAGCCAAAAGCCACCAGAACAATTTATTCTATGTAAGGGACAGTGGCTACAGGCTTTCTATGAAAATCTGATGTTTAATTACTAAAACTCTACTGTTAAAAAGAAGAATTAAAAAAAAAAAAAGTTAAATTAATAGACCAGTGAGAAGAAAAAAGTTATTATATAACGTAATAGGGAGCAGCAAGTTTATTCCTCATATTACTGAAATTGTTTTTGTGTCTATTTCCTTCAGCTCTTAAATATTTTCCCTTCAACTTTGCATTTTTCTCCCCATGACAGAGAAACCTCTTCTCCTGAGAGTCCCCATGGGCTTCAAGGGCAAATAATGACATTCTTGTGTGGCACTGTAATTGGGTTTAATGTGACCTTGTCTGATTCCCCTTTGGACTCAATTTATGTTACAAAATACAGCCTGGAGATCAGCACAAAAAAAAAAAAAGAAAAAAGCTCAGATCCCCATATCTCCAAGGCAGCAACAACTTCAGTTTCATCAAGCTCAGATGTAATTATGCAAGGAAACAAGAAAAAAAAAAAAAAAAACAAAAAAAACCAAAAAAAACCCCAGTCCTTGCCATCCATCACTAGTCAAAGCAATATGTTAAAAATTATTCTTGTCTTAATCTTGATGTCTACATGTGGAAACAATCATTCCAGGCTTCCCTCCCCATCCTCTGGAGTAAAGCATCACCCACTGATTTTTTTTTTTAGGCAGGCTGAATTGCACATGGTCCTTCACAGGTTGCCAAGGTGGCCTCGGGTGATCCAAGTTTTAAATCCTTATCTCAACTGCCTGTTGGCAAGTGCCATAAATCCAGGCTGTAAAAACCACTTGGTCAGAGATGAGTTGTGTGTTTAGAGCACTCTTATTTCTAGGTGGAAGGGCAGTGAGAACAGAGTTGAAGTAATACAGGACTTTGGAAAATGGCAGGTAGTGAATGAGAATAAAACATGAACTCAGGAAAGTTCCTGACTTAGAAACCATACGGATGCTGGAAGCAAGAGTGCAACAGAAATCAAGTAAAATTGTCCTTATTTTCATTTCAGGTGCTGAATGTCATCTGGGTGAAAATTCTCCTTTAATTCTCACACTAGCTGGAATCTGGTCCCCACAGTTTGCTTGTGTTCTTGCCCATGATGCACACCATGGGCCAAGTCAGTAGGGGTATAAAACACCTGGGGTATAAAATCATTGTTGGAATGTCCAAATCCTTCTGTTTGTCCAGTCTTTGCACTGGGCACAACAGGATGGGGATCATTCCTACCCTGTGACACTGATGCTCTTTTGAGTTAAACCTACAAATGACAGCCCAGTCTGCACACAAAACAGATGGGATTTTCTGGGATAAACTGGAATTCAGAGTAGGGTAAATTCTAATTTAAAATCCTGCTCTGGTCTGGCCAGAGCCTGTATTTATCTACCCCTAAAGCTGCCTTTGCACTAGAACACAGCACTGAATCAGTGTCATATCCACATATATTCCACGGCTTTGGCCTTTCCAGACATTTAACACACTCCCAAACCCACCTGCACCCCACAACTAAGTCTTTAACCAATGCCAAACTCATGTGAAGCCAGATGATTTCTGCAATATTTTCACCCAAACTGAGGCCCTGAGATAGATGTGAACTGGCCAAAGGCTTTGTTGCTGAGTTCTTGATTTCCAATTCTACACGATCCAGTTCTGGGAGGAGAACTGGTGTCTGCAGCTGTTTCCCCCTGGGTCAATTATAAGTGAAAACTACACTTGTTTGAGAGGAAAGGAAGTTATACCAAGACACAGAGCTTAACAGCTTTAAAGCACCCACTGCCACTTCTTTTTTTCATTATTCCTCCTTCCACAAAACCCATCATTCTCCCCCAACAGCATCTTGACTGACACATACCCTGGATGAGCCTCTGACAACCTCAGACAGCTGCTTGATGGCTTTGGTGCTAGTCGTGATGGTTTTATTAGTCTCCTGCTGGGTGGCATGCCTGCAGAAGAGAAGAGATGATGGGAATTGCAATTGAAATTAATTGCATAATGAGACACTTGGAGAAATCTATCAAGCTGCAGAGCAATTGAGACAACACAACAACAGCAGCACATGGAGGCTCAGGAGGGCTACAGGAGTCCTGGGTCTTGACCAGCAATGGAAGCCAGAAGGAAATATTGGGAAGGAGCTGCCCAAAATATTCTTCCTGCTGTCAGCACAAAGACAATGCCTGTGAACCATTCAAAGGGAAGTGATGAGGTGAAAACGGGGTGGACAGGGAACAAGGCCATCACAGATGGTTGGTACTGCAAATTTTCAAAGGAGACAGGACTGGAGAGTTGGCTGATGGCTTGCCCAGGGAAAATATTGTTCTCAGGAGAGAAATCTGAAATTGAGCAGGACAAATTTACTTACCCTGGTCGCCTACCCCTTAATGACACAGTATCTCCAGGAAAACAGTGGGGGTGAGAAGGTTCAGAGCTGCTTCACCAGCACTGAAACAGGCAGGAATGGAGCCAAACCAGTCACCCCTCCAGTCAGGGCGTCCCTCCCTTTTACACCCCAAATTCCAGTACCATTATTCCTCGTAAGCACTGGTTGCTGGCCTTGCACTTTGGGACTGTACAAACGAAGGGGAAGAGACATAAATGCTTCCCAAAGGTATTTCTTAGCTCAGTCCAGTAGTTCTCAAGCTTTCTAAGGTCAACAGAGCACTCTCAGCTTCTAAGCTTCTCCAGAGAGCACTTCATATTCTTTCAGTCAGAACGAAGTGGTTTTCCATGAGGTTTTGTTCAAAACCTCAATAAATACTTGGAAAAGACCTGGAGAAAATGTTTTTTTCCCTTAGAGGACACAGATGAGTATGAGCCACAGTTGTATCAAAAAGACTCATTTGTCAGTGTTTTTTTTTTTTTTTTAGGTGAGATTTGAAGTGAATGGAGGTTCTTTGATCAAAAAATGTCAAAATGTCTATTCATGGTCCCTCGGTCCTGACGACCCATGGCTTATCTCTTCAGCTCCTTTCTTTTTCTCTGTCAGTTCTGATGGAGAGCACCTCTTTTGAGAGCTAGGTCAACCTTCCAGCACCTCTTTGAAGATCAAGGCCAGTCCCCAAACAGCTTTTACCAAACACAACTTTAACTACAAAAACAGTGAGACGTCTCTTGTTCAGGTCTTAATCCAAAGTTCAGCAGTTTTTTCCCCACGTCAATGTTTTTGTGCAAACATCTCACCTGGGAAAGCTGTCTAGGATCATGGAATCATAGGATGGCCTGGGATGGAAAGGACCTCCAAGATCATCCATTTCCAACCCCTTGCCATGGGCAGGGACACCTTCCAGTGGACCAAGTTGCTCCAAGCCCCATCCAGCCTGGTCTTGGACACTTCCAGGGATGGGGCAGCCACAGCTTCACTGGGGCAACCTGTGCCAGGCCTCACCACCCTCCCAGTAAATAAAATTACACCTGAGCTCATACAAAGTACCTGCAAGTGAGAGCTTAGTACACATGAGGACAACATCTCAGTTGCAGAACAGGAATTCAGATTTGTGTCAAGGGTTGAACATTCACACAGAAGGCATGGACTCCTCTGGCACCATGCAAAAAGGAGAAGTAAGCCCATATAAAGACAAAAACAGATCCAATAATGAGTTATTACCTCTGTTTATTTAAATTAAGGTACAATTTCTGTATTCATTCATCAAATGCACTTCATTTACTGACGGTCCCAGGACTCACCACACCAGCTGAGCAATTACATCACTTTTAATTTGAGATGGAAGAGGTCATATCTATCACAGACAGGTATTCCTCGCTGCCCCAAGAGAGAGAGCTGGGAATTGAATCCTGTCACATTGCTAACATTGAGGAGTGCACAGTCAGCCTGATCCCCAATCTCTTAATCAAGTATATCTTGCCACCAAATGCATGAATTCTACAAGCAGCAGATTCAAATCTCAGATTTCCATACCTAATCCCTCTTAATGGAAAACAAGATGCTGGAGTTGACGTCCCTTTTGCAGACCTCATTAAATTATCTGCCCACAGAATAACTCAGGGATTTACATACCACTAATTCCCCATCCCCAAAGTAAAATGATTTGTTAGGCTCTTGCATCTGATCCTTCCCAATCTCTAAAGTTAAATAAAGCCTTCTTCATTTGTGTTGTAATGTAAATTTTATGTTAGATATCTTACGTAATAAATTCGTGCTGGGCACGAACTTTACTCTGCTGGAAAAATAAGTGGGAGCGGGAGTACAAAAAAATAAAAGTTCTGCCTTCCACCTCTTAATTCAAAATGCACTCCAACCAACATGCTGGTGCTTGATTTTGGCACTTCCCACTGTGTTGTCAGCACAATAACTTCTTATTCTTCAGTCTCAAAGATGTGCTCAGGAATCAGACAATGATTATATTTAATTTACATTAAATGCTATTAAGATCTTAATTTTAAAAAAAGCCGTCTCAAAACACTGCTTCCTTGCAGTATTTTATTTTAATTTGCAATGGTAACAAGATATGTTGTTGTTGTTGTTTTTTGTTGTTGTTTTTTATTATTAGTATTAACAGTATTAATATTATTATTATTACTATCTGTCTTTATATTCTGCTCCCCATGGAAGCGTGGAAATTAATTAAAGGGGTGTCTCTGATGAATAAAATTTCCTTCTCCAAAGAGTCCTCCACACAACAGTAAGTTAATACTCCATCTGTGGAGCTGCCAAGTACCTAAAATACAAATGTAGTCGAAGATTTACCTGTCTACAGCTCTGCTCTGAAAACAAACCCTGGAAGGGTACACACCAGAGAGGGCATCTCTTAGGAGGGGTAACATCTCTTGCTGAGCATTTCTGCGTGCACAAACGCTGAAAGACAAAGCACTAAATAATCCAGGAGATGCCAAACTGCTGCCTACGAGCTCCCCATGGCTGCTGTTTCCTCTGCTGGAGGAGCATGGTCCAGCGAATCCCTGATCCCCAGCTGCTCACAGTTTGTTCTGTGAATGATCATCTCTCTAATTTATTTATCCACTTTTAAAAGGAGCTCTGCAAAGAGGCAGATGCGGCGGCGGCTGCTCCGCTCATCCGCAGGGACACCAGGAAGGAGCTGAACTTCTGCCTCTGCTGCTTCTTTGAAACACTTGATGAATGGCCAAGTCAGTGGAAAAATAATCAGACCCCAAGTGCAGCAGCAAACACCAGCAAGGGAAGGAGTTCTCTCTGCCTCACCGTGCCTGCTGATACTTAAAACAATCCCAAAGAGCTTCATTTTCCAGCTCCAGCAGGAAATGCCATTTCCTCTTATAAAACAAGATACCGTTTATTTTAATTTCATCTGATCCCTAATGGAAGAGCAATAATGCGTTTTTCAGGTACAGATCAAAGATACCTTTGCTGTAGTGGTTTGAACATCATTAGTTGCAGAATCCCCTTTTTTAGCACAGGGCAACTGCACAGCAATAGAGTAGTTTTTTGCACTTAAGAGTGGTCAAGTAGGATTGGCAAGAATTAAACCAGATAGCTCAGCATAACTCAAAGCTTGTATTTTTCACAGCTGCTATAATATTTACTGCAGTTTTCTTATCCAAAAAGAGGTAAAAATCAGAGTACTTTGAGCAGAGCACTGAGCTGCAGGATCTGTGGCTTAAGCAGAAGTAGGTTGAGCAGCTGCATTTACATTTATTCCATTGCTGCTGCAGACAGAGATGCAAAAGGGAGCATCAAATATGCAGAGGGAGATTGGCACCACAGGACATCTCATTCCTGTCATACAGATGGATTCTGTGAAGGACTGGTGGCTGTGGGAACTGATAGGCCACAGAAAACCACAAATACACATAGATAAAACTTCATGCATTGCCCACAGGGACAGCATTAGGTCCTAAGGATCCTATTCCCCTTTCTCCACCTAATAAAGGTGTTTATCTACAGAGACAATCCAATGGAGATTCTTTGTGGTCTGTGGAGGGGGGGGGGGACAAGTAGCACGAAGTTCTGCCCTAGAATGTGGTCAAAAACCTCAAACAATGCCCTATTTTTCAAGCTATTAGTGGTGGGCTGAGAGGGGCACCATGTGCTGGGATTTGTGTTGAATTGTATTAAAACCCATCTGCCACATCAGCCTCAAACCAACACCCTGACAGTGAGGCAGAGATTTGGCACATGACTGGCAGTCAGCCCCTGTAAACTACAAAAGTCCAGTCCAGTTTTCATAGGGTGGGTTCTTCTAATATATTCCTCTTTGGAGTGTGTGTGGACATTCATCCTTTGGGTAAAGGATGTGCCCCAAGGACATCCCTCAAGGCTGAGTGAAAAAGATTTGCCCTCAGTCATTGGCCTGGGTAAGTTACATCAATCTCTAATAACTGTTTGTTTTGGTAGCTTTAATATGATTTCTTTAATATTGCTTTGATTTAGTGCACTATCCTATCTGACACTGTAATAGTAGTTTTAGTTTTTATGCTGCGTAGTAAATAATTCTGATTTATTTTGTCTAATCATTTATCATAAGAAATAATCCATTTTCATAGACATATATCTGATTTGCTATCATTAAAATCTGAGGGACAAAGTTGTAAAACTCAGACTGTTGACAAAGTCTGGGGATAAGAATGGATCCAGCTGCCCCCAGGCTCCTCTCTGAGGAGTTTAGAAGGCAAAGGGACCCTCTCTGCACCTCATGACTCAATGGGAGCTTCTCTAACAAACTTTATCTGAAGCTCCCCCTCCAACCTTCAACAGCACCCCCAAAATGATGCAGAGAATCCTGACTGGAGAGGTGGCCCAGCCTTATGGTGTATCCTACACAGCCAGGATGATCCTACAGCAGAACCAGAGAATATCCTGAGCTGGAAGGGACCCATGAGGATCATCCCATCCCAGCTCCTAGCCCTGCACAGGACAATCCCAACAATCCCACCCCAACCCTGAGAGAATTGTTCAAATGGTCCTTGAGCTCTGGCAGTCTTGGGGCCGTGACCAGTCCTTGGGGAGCCTGGTCAGTGCTCAACAACCTTTTGGGGGAAGAACCTTTTCCTGATATCCAATCTCAGCCTCCCGTAACACAGCTCCAGCCATTCCTTCGAGTCCTGTCACTGGTCACCAGTGAGATCAGTGTCTGCCTCCGCTCTTCTCATCATGAGGAAGCTGAAACACTCATCTGAGGGATGGAAACTTTTTCTGCCTTAGATCACTGCACTTTACAGAAACACAGAAAGCCCCAAACCTCATTCTCCAGGATGCATGGGAAATCACACTGTGAAAAGGTGACAGAGGAGTCCTGCAACTTTATTTGAATGAGAGGAGAGAGTCCACCAGGGCACACCCGTGGGGTTTTCTCTCTCTCTCTGGGGTTTTGGAGAGCACAGCCTCCTTTCATCCCAAACTCCTGGCTGCACGTTGCCCTCTTTCTTTCTCCATTGCCTCGGTACCAGGAAGGTGCAGCCTTCCCAAACTGCCTGCTCCATATTCCCCCTTGAACCTGGCATTTTACCCCAAAGTTCAGAAACTCGGGCTTGTGCAGACCCACTTGTTTCAGGAGTCAAACTGTCCGGGTTCTGTAACAACCCTTGAAGTTAATAGAGACATTAAGACCCATTTCAAAGGCATTAACACCCACCCCCTCACCCATGGAATTGTTTATGAACACACATCTTCCCTATGCAGGACTCATGGCTCTGTTTCTGCATGATGAATGCAGGGGGCATCTCTCACCTCTAAGCATTTATTGCAGATGTAAACAAAGCAGGAAGACGAACTAGGAGGAAAAGTTATTTTTTAGAATCACAGTCTCACAGGATGGTTTGGGTTGNTTTCTGCCTTAGATCACTGCATTTTACAGAATCACAGAAAGCCCCAAACCTCATTCTCCAGGATGCATGGGAAATCACACTGTGAAAAGGTGACAGAGGAGTCCTGCAANCTGCCTCCCCTCTTCTCATCATGAGGAAGCTGAAACACTCATCTGTAGGATGGAAACTTTTTCTGCGTTAGATCACTGCATTTTACAGAATCACAGAAAGCCCCAAACCTCATTCTCCAGGATGCATGGGAAATCACACTGTGAAAAGGTGACAGAGGAGTCCTGCAACTTTATTTGAATGAGAGGAGAGAGTCCACCAGGGCACACCCGTGGGGTTTTCTCTCTCTCTCTGGGGTTTTGGAGAGCACAGCCTCCTTTCATCCCAAACTCCTGGCTGCACGTTGCCCTCTTTCTTTCTCCATTGCCTCGGTACCAGGAAGGTGCAGCCTTCCCAAACTGCCTGCTCCATATTCCCCCTTGAACCTGGCATTTTACCCCAAAGTTCAGAAACTCAGGCTTGTGCAGACCCACTTGTTTCAGGAGTCAAACTGTCCGGGTTCTGTAACAACCCTTGAAGTTAATAGAGACATTAAGACCCATTTCAAAGGCATTAACACCCATCCCCTCACCCATGGAATTGTTTATGAACACACATCTTCCCTATGCAGGACTCATGGCTCTGTTTCTGCATGATGAATGCAGGGGGCATCTCTCACCTCTAAGCATTTATTGCAGATGTAAACAAAGCAGGAAGACGAACTAGGAGGAAAAGTTATTTTTTAGAATCACAGTCTCACAGGATGGTTTGGGTTGAAAGTAACCTTAGAGATCAAACCTGGTGCCATTGGCAGGGATGCTGCCCATTAGATCAGGTTCCTCAGGGCTCTATCCAACCTGGCCTAAGCTGTTGCACTAATTTTCACAAAGCCCTAAAGTATGTTTACTGTGTTGTTACAGTCATCAAAGGAAGAACAGTTAAATCTACTTATTCTGGCTCCAAACTGACTTTCTCAGCTGTTTTTTTTCCCCCCTACCTTTTCTTCTTCAAGACCTAATTGTGCATGTTGAGGAATAGTTTACAACAGAGCAAAATAAGAGCCCTAATTCTGATCTGTCAGCAAACCCCTTTGCATAGGTGTAAATCATCCAGCAGAGTAAAAGTCAGGAGAAATACAGACTGCTACTTCCAGGTTTCAAGCCACACAATATTCTAAAATAAAAGCATCATGGATTTCCAATTTACCTGTCACTTGAAAGGATTAGGAGACGTGGCACTATTTTTCTTACAGGAGCTTAGGGGATGGTCTGTGGCTGTGTGGGAGAAGAAGGGGAGGTATTTCAAACCCACCTGACACGGGTGAAATACCATCTCTAGAGAGGAACACGGTTTGCAGTTCTGCTGTTCAGTGGTTATGCATTAAAACACAGGGATTTCTGTCAGCAGCCCTCACAAATTTCATCACAGAAGTGCAAACCTTAGCAAAATTTTTCATGGCTTTTTCAATACCTATTTTTAAATACCTTTTCTATCATGGCTTCTTAAAATTAAATAATCATAAATAAAGAGGCAGTTATTACTGAAATAAGGAGAATGCTTGCTCCCCTGCAGGATTTGACCAGCTGCAGGCAGCTAGTTACACATTAACCACTACCAGCAATTCAGATCAGTGTTTTTCAATGAAATTATCTGCAGAACAGTTTATGAGAACCCCCTTAACCCTGCCTCACCTACAGATTAGTTCAGCACCGCCTCAGACTCCATCTGTCAAGTCATTGCTGACAGCTCTCAAAACGGGGCCCCACGGGAAAGCAGTTCAACAATGTCACTGCCATTAGTCACCTCTCACGTTGTTTTTCTTTCTCTCACCCATACTATTCCCAAGGAAGTTTTAATTTTAAAAGTTCCACTTTCTTTCTTAATGGGAGAGCCCCTTGAATCCTTTGTAACCGCCCTGCTCACACTTGAGATGTATTACACCTCCCTCTCCCTCATTATGCAGTAAGCCTCTTAGCTTATGAGAGGCAGAAATTAATTTAATTTGCCATCATTTCATTTTGACGAACCCTGATGCCTACTGATCATGATAGTTATCATTTTTTTTCTCCCTTCAGGTGCTGATAAACTACTTATTTCTTTTTACCTATACTTGCAACTTTGCTTGTGCTGAAGGAAACCATCTTCCTGCACCAGATTTCTGCAAAAAGCAAACAGATCCCTCCCTTCCCAGCCCAAGGACCTCAGCTGCCCTCTGTGAGCTCTTAAATATTCACCCGAGATTCTGGAATTGCCCCGATAATCCTTTTAGTGCCCCGAGATAAACAACACCAGGACTGTGACTGCTCTGATTGCTTTGCCCATGCTCTCTAATTCTGCTGTGCCTTTCCCATTCCTGCATTAACGAGGGGACCCCAGCTCAACATCTGTCACGGAGAGGTCACAGGGATGCGGGGATGTGTTCCCGCAGCAATTCTCAGCGGCGGAGCCGGCGGCGCCTGCAGCAATCATAGAAAGCACACACAACCTACAGAGCTGTTATCACGCCTTCCTTCCAGTGATTTCCTGCAGCTCCTTGCTGAAGCTTGGATTGGAGCTGTCCTTCCAGGTTTTTAGGGTTGGGACACGATGATCTTTAGGGTTGCTTCCAATCCAAGGCATTCTATGATTTGATGATTCCGATTCTGCGCAGGGAAAGCTCAGTCGCTGCTTTTAGGGCTCTGTAGAAGGAGTTAAGTCAACTTGAAGGGGAGAACTAAAGACTTTCTGAGTCCTGCTTGTAGTCCAGAAATACAGAGGAAAAATTATGTATTGTAAAAGAGTTTTAGAAACTGGTGGAAGCTGTCCCTGCCCACGGCAGGCGGCTTGGAACTATATGATCTTTATGGTCCCTTCCACATTCGATGACTCTATGATGAAAAAGTTCCCCTGACCTGGAATGGCAGAGATGTGGATGTTGTCTTAGTTTCACCCTCAAATTTGTTTGTGTGTGGACTCCAACAAATGCAATTCTCTCTTAACAATATGCTCATTGCAGAACACGGGCTGGAAGCTACAGACTCAAAATCCAAAATATAACAAATCCCAAGGACTTCATGAAGATAAAAATGCTGACTGATGTATCTGCCTAAACAACTTTACCCATAATTTATGCTCCTGTAGATTAGCTTGTGTGTTTCAGCATAGAACCACAATTATTGCTTTGAGGGTGCACAAATGTGCCAGAAGGTGCCCTGCTCACACACACAGACACGTATGTAGGAAAGACAAATGGACAGGAGATAAATGGCACAGCAGATTAATGTAGTCTATTATGCTTCCCACACTCCCTCTCTTCGTTTTAGCATTTAACATGCATTCAATACTCGACAGGGCACTGTGAAAAGCAAAGATGAAGGGTACTTTACTGATGTGAATGAATGATTGTTTCAGCTCTCCTTGAGAAATTTCAGTGGAACCATAGTTAATAAAAGGGCCAGTACTTGGAGGATGAAAAGTTTTGGTGAAGAGAGATGTAGATTTTTTTAGGCTTTATTTCAATTTTAAAAGTTGCTTTTGCTGGTTCATGCGTTTTCTTGCCACCAAATTTTTTCAGTGGCGAGAGCACACAGAGCAAACATCTGCAAAAAAGGGAACAAATCACATCAATTTCTGAGATGTAGGCATTTTCATCCCAGAAAATACATGTTTCATTAAAAAAAAACTACCAAAAAACCCAACATTGCTTAAACCCAGGCAATTTTAATTGAAAAATGAATCCATTTCACTCAAACTACTGCAATGAGTTTTGTTATTTTGTGAAGTGAGCAAGAAATCAAAGGCAAACAAACAGCTTGAGACACTTTTCAGCTGGCTGTGGTTATTTGTGTATTTCTAGTTAGGGGCATTAAAGCACAAATGCTCCTGTGTGTATGCTTAAATTAAGTGATGTGCCCAAACCCGGTTCCTCCATCAGGATTTAAGTGAGAAGGAAAAGGCATTAGCAGCAATTGTGCCCCTGGAACTGTCAGTGTGGAGCAAACAGGCTGTCTCATACAGCCGTGAAAAATGTCCACCCTTGGACTAGCAGGAAATCTAAACAGAAAGGCAATGACCAAGCAATTCTTTTGCAGTCCAAAGAGCAAAGCCAGGTGGTTTATCATCTCCAAGAAAGAATCAGCAGACAAATATCCAGAGCCCTGCAGCAGTGCAGAGACACGGTGGCTTTGTGCACAGCCCTGGCAGGAATCAGGTGCTGTGGGGTTCAGGAGGAAGCAGCTCAGCAAGGGAAACACATTTGTTACCCTGATCCCCAATTTCATCCCAGGTTATAAATGAAGGAAATGTCACCATAAAGTTCACAGACCAAACTGGAGGAAGGTTTGATTAACACTGGTTTTCTTGATGGAGAATATGAAGACAATGTTTCAAAACAACAGCACTGGGGACACCAGGATTGTTAGAAATACACTTCTTAGGCATTACAAAAAGACTTCATAAACCTCCACACTGATGTTAATAAATAGTGCATTGTAAATATCAATTATTTAAGCTGTCTGTGCAATGTAAATGGATTGGTATTTACAACAGGTGTTGAAGATGATGCAAACTCCACTAACAGTGACACAACATGGAAAGAAATCCAATATTTAGCCAACTCCTGCTCTATTTGACTTGCTTTGGTACCATCACTGGCAGAGGCAATGGCATAGCTTTTGGCTTCCAAGACAGATGTTTATGGATCCCACAAGTTGGGTTTCTCTTGGCATCTCTTTCTTCTCCATCTGGAAACTCCATTCAGGTGGGACAAGATGATTTTGGGTTTATTCACCTAGGATTTTAATGCAACTTCACAAAAAAGTCCTGCTTCAAACATGGCTCATCCATAGAGTCCATATCCTTCTAAACAGAAAAGCATCTTTTGGGCCTCTCATTACACAGACAGATCCCTTTCTGTCCCCAGAAAAATCAGTCTTACTATGCTTTATTTATGTCCCACATTTTACCTCCCTGGTCCCAACCCTCTCTCTCACATGTCCTACAGACAAGGAACTAAATTTTCCCTCCATACCATTTCCACACCCCCAATAATGTGAACTTCACCAAAACCAAACACCATCCACAAGTTCTCTAATTCCTAAAACAAAACCAAACAAACAAAACAAACCCAAACAATTTCACACCAAGAGTTTGCTATTATATTATTTTTATATCAATCTCCCTAAACTCCAATGCTCAATTCCAAATTCCTGCATAAATCTCCTATCATAAATCATAATGAGGAGGTGAGGCACATCTGGAGTGCTGTGCTGTGTTCTGGGCTCCTCAGTACAGGAGAGACATGGAGCTCCTGGAATGGGGCCAGTGAAGGGTGATGGGGATGATTTGGGGACCAGAGCATCTCTGATAAGAAAATGCTGAAGGAGCTGGGGCTGTTCAGCCTCTAGGAAAGACAACTGAGAGGAGACCTCATCCCTTTGTCAGTGTCTGCAGGGAGGGCTCAGAGCATGGACCAGGCTCTGCTCGGTTCTCCCAGCAATGGGACAAGAGGCATGGGCAGGAACTGATCCCAGGAAGTTTGGCCTCGACATGAGGAAGAACTTTCTGAGCACTGGAAGAGATCATCCAGATAGGGTGTGGAGTCTCCCTCACTGGAGATATTCCAGAGCCATTTGGACACAATCCTGTGCCCTGTGCTCTGGGATGGCTCTGCTGGAGCAGGGAGGTGGCACCAGATGACCCCAATGGGGTCCCTTCCAGCCTGACCCATTCTGTGATTCTGCATTCCCAAAACACTTCCCCAGCCACACCACTTGAGCTAGGACAGGACCTCCTGCCCCATGACACCTCCACACATTTATAAAGCACAGCCACTCCCACCCTTCACCTGCCCAGCTCCAGCAACTGAGGAAAGAAACCAGGACTTCTCACTCTGGTCCTCTGATCACATTTTCCCTGATAGGGGGTGTCCAAACCACTTCCTCACCCACCTAAAATTCATCCCACATCTATACCCACCACCATGTCCCGAGCCAGATCTGTAGCTCTCAACCTGCCTGGTGCAAAAATATTGGGACCAGAATGTGAAGCTGCAAACTGAAGCTGCTGCTTCAGGCAGAAAAAAAATTACCTTCTGACTCCTTCTGAAGGTGATCACTTCCACTGCTGCTGAGAACAGCTTTGACTGCTCCATGTCCTGTGGGTTGGGGCTCTCTGCTCTCACCAGTGTCATTTCTGCTCACTCTGAACCTGTTGTACCTTCCTGAGCAGCTCCCTCAACTCCACAGCAAGAGCAAACACCAAGTGCTCCACAACTTTGTTTTCTTCTCTCTCCTCTACCTCCTCCTCTGCTGGAAGGGGTTTTGGAGTACAGTGCTATGCAGAGAGGGAGGTCAGCTGGAGGAAAGAGACATTTTAAAGTACAAAGTGAAGTGTAAAAGTCGATGTTGGTAACAGTGCTGGTGCTTTCTGAACACACTCCCTTGAGGCACTTGTGCCAAGATCTATTTTTTCTGATTTTTTTTTTTTTTTGAGCAGAAGATGGGAGAATAGAAAAACGTGAACATAATATAAGGCAGGAATCAGCTTTAAAATATGTTTGCTTGAAAGCAGGATTTTTTTCTTGTGGTTTTATTTGTTTTCATCTTGCACTTTGTTCTCAAAAGCACAGAGATAACTGGAAGGAATTGTGCTGGGAAGAGAAATGGATCTCAGCAGCCTGCTTGCCACCTATTGCTCTATCCCTTATACTTCATATGCCTCTTTAAATCTGACATCTCTGCAACTCTCTGAGCATAAGGGCAAGCTGTGAAGTACAAGGCAAATTAATATATTTATCCCGCACAGAGTGCAATGCACTCAAAATACAGAATCTAAATCTCCAAACACTTTTCTTTCTCCTTCACTGTCCTTTCCATTCACCTTACATTTCTCTCTGCCTGGCACTGCTTTTTGAGCAACACTTTAATTTAGCAGGCAGATAGATGTATCTGTCTCTTTTCAGGAATGATTACCTTTCCAAAACAGGCAAAAATCTTAAAAGAAATGCCACTGGTGAGACTCCTCTGCTCATCAGCCCCACATTTCATTACTTTAAAGATCCTTCAGGCTCTCAGGTGACAATAATGCATAATTTCCAGCGTGCCAGAAGTCTCTCTTCCCCACCACCCTGCAAGTGACATCAGACCATAAAGCAGAGGAGCACTTAGATTACAAAAACACAAGGCACTTTATTGGCCCATAAAACACCCGCTAGAGCAGCCATGTGAATGAAGACCCCATTTTGTGGGGCAATAAATTTTGCACCAGCACCCAAAAGGCACTGTTATTACAGGAGTTGTGCAAATCACCATCCCTGGTCCATGACAAAAGCCCTCAGGCTGTGGCCAGGAGGATTTGTGCCTCCACAACAATTAAAATGCACCACTGGTCGTCCAAAAAATTACACTTCAAAGAGACCCTGCCCTAGTAAGAAATGAGTACAAATAGATAATAAAAGGATAAACAAACAGAATAAAAGACCTGAGGAAGTCCATTACAAATCACCAGGCTCTGAGGTTTGTTTCAGGTAAGGCAAGACTCTCTTTCTGCTGGCAGAAGCATTTAATGAACTCAGATACAGCACCTCTCTGTTTACAGGGAGGGCCAAGGGAAATATCCAAGCTTTCCAATCCATTCAAATGTGAAAACTGTGAGCCCCGTTATCAGAAACCTCTGCTGCTGATAGCAAATTTGTTCTCTAGGGGGAAAATGGATTCAGCTTAAGAACCACTGTTAAGAGTCCAATGCAGGTGCTTAAAAGAAAATTACCTGATGAAAGATCAATAATGTTTCTCCTCTCCCTGAATCGAGGCTCATGTGCAGAATAAAAATTTCAGAGACTGAGTCTCTGTTGCCTTGCTTCAACATGAGCCATTGTAAATGTAACCAGGGTAGGAAATTGCATATTTAAAATCATGTGGTGAAAATCACATTGCATTTGTGCAGGTAGGGACCCAAAAAGAGAAGAAAACAGAGAAAGTCACACTCAGTGCACCATAAGAGCAGACGGAGCAGCCCAAACGTGTTTCCTTGCAGCCTTAGTGCTTAAAAACAGCCTTTCATACAAAATGGTTAAGTGTGCTAAGTTTATGCAACAGCTGCCAAAAAGTTGAGCACATGGATCCAGCTGACAAGTTCCCTAAATGAATTCAGCAGCAATATCCATTGAAGGACCAAAGCACCACAGGAGAGATGCTACTGAAGCATGTGACTGACCTTTCCTTTTAAAATAAAAGGATTTTACATCAATACAGGGTCAGGCTGAAATGCAAGAAGCTAAAGGGAGTAATCCTAAATATAATCTTTTCTTTTTCCTTCCCAAATGAACAGAAGAGTTTGTTCACCTCAAAATGGACTTCTGGAGTACAGTGAAAATCTGGAGAATTTAAGACACAAGAGATCTTGGATAAATGGTGATGGCTCAGCTATTACAGAGCAGAAAGAGATTTTCGCCTCTTTGTCAGCTCACTAAAATCTCTGTTGATGTGTGCTGTGGTAGCAACAGGAGGCACACATCAACTCCAAACTTCTGAGCTGCTTTTGAGTGATTTGAATCAATAATCCCATAGCTTTTTGAATAAAACCATTAAAATGAAAAGTTGGAGATAGTTTATTATCTGTAAAGTCCTGCCCTTGGGTTGCAACAATTCCCTGCAGTGCTCCAGGCTGGGGGCAGAGTGGCTGGAAAGGGATCCCTCACTATCCAGAGTTAATTCTTGAATTGAGAGAAAACAGTCAATATCAGATATCCCAAATCCCAAACCAGTTCTTGGTTTGGTTTTTTTGTTTCAGGACTCCTCCCAGCTGAACAAGCCACAAACACTGGGTGAGATCCAGACTCATAACTACTGGTGCATGTGACATGCAAGCCACCCTTCCAACAACCTCTTCTCCAGGACTGTGCCACCCTGGAGGCACCAAAACACAGACTGTGGCTCTCTAGTTACTTAAAAGCCTGTAGGAACTGAGTGCCTGTTCCTTCCATGGGTTTAAAAACACCAGCTCCCTCGAGACAGGCAGATTTCCTTCCCTTAAAGCTCCTTTGCTCTCCAGGCTGACGATTCCTGCACAGAGAACGCCACAAATCAGTTCTGCTGCCAACCCACAAGCTGTGCACTGTCTTCTGGCTGGAGCATTCACCTGGATCCCTTCCCCTTACCCCAAAATTGCTGAGAAGGTACAAAGATAAGCAAGCTGGAGGCATGAAGTCAGCATGGGTAAGTGATAAAACAGGAATGAATCCTACCATTACCCTTAACTGAGGTCTACAGTCACCTGAGGCTGCCAAAAGCCTGATCAGAGTTGGCCTTGTTCTTCTTGTTGGTCCAGATGACATCCAGAAAACCATCCCAACCAACATAATTTTGTGATGTGTTGAGCTCTGCTCAGATTACTGGACTGATGCTTTTCCCCAGAATTTATCACTCTTTTCCTTTCATCACTTCATTCCAAGGGTAAGTGAGAGCTATCTCTGGTCAAATAAAACCAAGAGTTTATCAAAATGTTTGGAAAGCCCTGAAGCATCCCCACAATTTAAATAAAATTAAAAAAAATAAAATCACTGCTTCCTGATTATCTACTTTTCCTTATTAATGACAAAAAATTAAAAGAAATTAAGTCATCACTGGGTGGAACAGCTAAGAGAACTGTTGATATTTTTAGCTGCATTGCCAAACAGAAATGTCCTGCCCAGACATCCCACCCCGTTAGACCAACATTTAGCTGGGTATTTTGGGGTTCTCTAAGCAGCTCCATCAGACCAGAGTGCCCACGATGGTCCTGGCACAGCTGCAGCCATTCCCAGCCCTGCCTGCTCCTGTCACAGGCAGCCACAACTTCAGCTCAGCAAGATTTTGGCAGATTTTACACCCTTGGTGAGACAGAATTTTCTGCCATACTCTCTTACTATCTCTTACAGAAGATAACAAATCCCTATCAGTGCAGGATCTTATCTACCCTAAAAATTCCCATAAAGGAACTTGCTGAGTCAGCTGCATTCCTTTGATTACCCCACATCAATCCCTTGCATAAATGTATTAATTTAATGCCACTCCAGAAGTGTGCTTTATTATTATTTTGGAGGCTGGAAGATGTCAGAGATAACTACAAAGAAAGGTCTTGGGTGCTGTCTCACTGAGAACAGAAAATAAAACCAGAAATCTACAGCAGCAGCTTCTGAACAATGATAGAAAAATCAAATTATCAAATGTCTGCGTGTCAGAGAATCTGATCAGGGAACTTTTTTCTTAATAGACAGAAAATATTGCAGAAATATCCTTCTTCCCTCCTGCCCTCCCTCCCTGGAGAGCTGATTTTTAACACTCCTTTACTATTTCCCAACCAGCCTGGTACTGTCCAGGACAGTAAGTTGGAAATGATAAAAAGTTTACCAGAGTTTAGACAACATGCCTTGTTAGAAGAGCCCAACAGTTCAGTAACAGCTGCTGCCTCTTGAGAAAATCTGTTTGCAGATAGGATGGTTGGGGAAAATCCAAGGTATTTCAGTTAATTGTTAAAAATTCAAAGCAGCTTAGAAGCCATCTCTGAAACCACACAGATGTGTAGTAATAATAATTAAAAACTAATAGAACTGTGGGTTCAGGAGAAAGCACTGACCATACCAAAGCCTATTTCATACATGCTGGCTTTTTCCATGTTTCCTGTTCAGCAGAATCAATTTTTTCTTTTGTTGTTGAAGAAAATATCTATTCCTTACCTGCACAATAAGATGAAATTTAAGATTGTGACTGCACTAGCTGATATTTGTTCAGATGTTGACTGGAGGAGCAAAAAGATTTTTTAAAAGCTTGAGGAAATAACCTTAAAAAGGAGATGTTTTCCTACCCTGCATTTTCTGTTGGATTCTCTCTTATTTTTTTCTGCTAAGATCAAAAAACTGAAGTCACCCAAGACTGCTCCTTTCCAGCCAAATATCCAGCTGTCTCCTTCAAAACTTTTTGTTTTGTTTTGTTTTTTATTCTACAATTGACTCCAAGGACAATTTTTCCTCCACACTGAAAGCACTGGCCAGGTGCACACTGCTCCCACAGAGAGAACAGCACTTGTTTTTTCCTTTTACAGCACTATTTTAAAAACCACATTAATGAGCCAGGTTACTTCTGTTTTAACATTTTGGTTTCTTTCCTGCTTCAGTTCCCCTTTCTGCTGCACTCAGAACTAATTTCTGCTTCTTTTCTCCTGTTTTCTGTGCCTTGTCAATGGGGCTTGGAGGTTCACCCAGTGCAGCAAAGTGATGCTCTCCTTTGGGCTCTCACTGCACTACAAACACTGGCAAACAACATCGAAATCTCATTTTAGGACCAAGATGTAATTGGCTCTGAACTTCCCTCCGGTCCTACCCTGACGTAATTCCATTACCTTTAATGGAATTACTCTCGATTTGCACCGGTGTCTTGAATTGAACTTTTGCTTTTCAGGATTTATGTATCTTGTTTTCCTACCATTGAAAACAAGAAGCCAGCCAAAGTGATTTCCAACTCATTTTCCCCTCCCCAATAAATTCAGGCATTATTACAGTTTATCTCTGTGACCTCCACTTGCTCTTGTACATCATCCATCTCATTATTCACGGTTTCTGCAGGACTTTGCATTCCATTATCTATTTATAAACTGAGATGTCTGAGAACAAAACGGGGCAGGGTTCTCCAGAATACACCTTTCTGGCCTCTTTACAAATTTTCTCACTCATTTCCAGCTGCTCCCCACCTACAGCCTCTTCTTTATCCTCCTGGAATTCGTGTTCTGTCCTTTAAATACAGCTTCCCATGACCCACCTTGTGACTAATAAAAGGAAGAACCAAAGAGGTGTTGCAGATCATTTGTGAAGGAGCAGAAACATAAAGAGACATTTGACATTATCCAGTTTTTAGTTCAGTCCAGGTGGGAAACCATAATTGTTGATGTGGTGGGTGATCAGAAAGTGAGAGGTGGGAAAAAGGCTTCCAGTTTGTCATCAAAGAACATTTTTTAGCCCACACTCTGTAAATAATACTAAATTATTCAGCAATGCAGTGGTGGATAAATTTTGCAAATTAAAAAGAAAGTGGAGTAATAAAAAAAGGGAATTAATATATCCAGATGCAGTCACCAAATGGGAATATTCCAATTAAATACAGGCAGATCTGTGTCTTGGCTGACTAAAGAGCATTTTTGTGTGACCAGCTCAGTGAAAACACCTCTGCTGCAAGGTGTGAATCCCTCTCAGGAGGAGAGGAGACCTTCTCACCTCCAGCCTCTGCCCATCTTCACAGGGTGGGAGCATTTCCTCCTGTTCTGGGAGCATCTCCTCAGAAAAATACAGTTCAAAAGTCTTTGAGACACCTGCTCAGCCTCTCTTTCATTTCACAAGTGGAGTCAAACATGCACAGCAAAGCTTGGTGATGGGTTTCCCGAGTAAAGGACACTCAAGTCTATTTGTAAATTGTATTTTTTTCTTTAAATTTTTCTGGTGTCAACTTCTTGCCCTCTCTTCTTTCCCTGTCACTCCTTTCCCTGATAGATTTAAGAACTTTGCCCCCTTGAAGAGGCTTGTACTCTGTAACAAGTCACTTCTCAGCCTCATTTCTAAAAATTTTTTTAAAAATTTAAAAAAAACAAGCCAAAAAAACCCCAGACTCTGTTACAATGTTCACTAAGAAACACCTTTTTTTTTTTTTTTTAAATAGATCTTGATTATGGCTTTTGTTTTCTCAGGATCTTTTTTATACTTTAACCACAAATTGTGAACACTGAAAATATTCCACTCTGTCCTGCTGCATAATTCCTGAGTTATACAGAGAGACAAAAAATTCCTTTTCCTTCCCCAAACTCACTTGTTAAATGGTCAAACCTGGGAATGCCATTCCTGGGAATTCCTGCTGAGTTTTTTGACCCACATCAGGGCAGTGCTTTGCAACGTGCATCCCTGTTTTAAAAATGGTTCAGATGATTTCTTTTTTGGAATAACTTTGTGCCTGGCTCTACAGGAACGTGCTGCTGGGCAGGACTAAACCTAACTCAGCTCCTCCAGCCTCCTTGGGAACCTCCCTGGTCTTTGTGCCAGCTCTGAATTCCAGCAGAAATATTTTCACAGCCACTTAGCACTGACAAGAGAAATCACTTATGAGGATCAGGCCTGATGGCAAGCACAGAAAACCCTTAGAAATCCTCAGTTTTGATTCCAGTTAACTTTGCAGAGAGCTGTCACACTCCTTATCCTGCCTTTCAGACTCAGTAAACTGTGGAGGAAAACTCCTCTTAGGTGTGCCTGTGCTGGGAGAAGAGCAGAGAGGTTTGGGTAATAAAAACGATGTTTTTAGGTGACAAGGGAGAGTTTAGTTCTTCATCAGAGTGAGACCTGGGCATTTATCCTCCCCCCTCAAGTACCCTCTTCCTTGAAAAGTGAAGCAGGTTGTATAAGCCAGAGCAGACACAGGATATCCCAGCCACATCCCAGTGGCACCCTGGAATTCTGTGTCACCAACGTGTGGCCACAGGACCAGGGCAGGGATTGTCCCTCTGTGCTGGGCACTGCTGAGGCCACACCTCGAGTGCTGTGTCCAGCTCTGGGCCCCTCATGGCAAGAAGGACATTGAGGCGCTGGAATGTGCCCAGAGAAGGGCAAAGGAGATGGAGAAGGGTCTGGAGCACCAGGAGCAGCTGAGGGAGCTGGGAAAGGGACTCAGCCTGCAAAAAGGAGGCTCAGGGGGGACCTTATCCCTTTCTACAACTCCCTGACAAGGAGGATGCAGCCAGGTGGGAGTCAGGCTCTGTTCCCAGGTAACAAGTGACAGGATGAGAGGAAACAGCCTCAAATTGTTTCAGTGAAGGTTTAGATTGGATATCAGGAACAATTTCTTAACCAGAAGGGCTGTCATTGTTAAAGCAGCCCAGGGCAGTGGTGGAGTGACCACCCCGGAGGAGGATGTGGCACTTGAGGATGTGGTTTAGTGGTGACCATGGTGGCAATGCTGCGTTGGCAGCTGGACTTGATAATCTAAAATCTCTTTTCCCATCTGAATTGTTCTGTGATTCTCTGACTCTGTAACACCACACCTGTACAATCCATGCCAGACTCCTGACACACATCTCACCACGGGGCTCAAAAGCCCTCACAGCCCCGAAATTACTCTGCCCAGGTGTGTGATTGGCTGAGCATCCTTCACGAGGGCTCAGCTTCACAGAAATCATCTTCTGCCTCCACAGGAGCCAGGGATTAACACCTTGACAGTGCATCTTTACCTGCAGCAGGCAGTGAAGAACATTGGCTCTTTCTCCCCTCCACAGACAAATTATCATTCCTGGGACTAATGAAGAAAGTGGAAGTGTCTGCTATGGGCAGCACCAGGACATGAGAAAACACCACACATCTCATAGTGCACAGCTCACTGTTAAAAACCTGCTACTATGGACCACCAGTCCAACCCAATTAAAGGCATTTAGGAATCTTAATTAATGTCACTCAAAACCTTAGGTATTGAAATCCACCTGCAGAACAAGGGTGAAAATGCTTCATTTATTCTGTGGTTTTTATGCTAAATGTTTCTGAGCTCAACTTCCCATTAGCTGAGAGTATCAATCCCTGCCAACTTTGCTCTGCTTCTTCACCAACCTCAGCCAAAATTGGAGTGATCTGTCAAAAAACAACCCACAAAACCCCCCCGATGTCTGTGTTTCCCTGGATTTTGCAGGGATAGGGAGAGCATTCCCTATTCTTCTTTCTGAAAAGGGATGGTTTGAAGAACTCACGTGCTGCTGATGTAATCCTGTTGATTTAGAAAGAAAATGCACCAAGATCTGATCCTCAAGTTCAGTAAAATGAAGAAAGAATGCATCAACAACACTAAACCAAGCAGCAGGTTTTTTTTCAAGCTGCCTCTCTGGGAAGCTCTGTGATTCCAAAGCCTCCTGTCCATCCCAGTGCTCCCACAGCCACCCCTACAGCCCAGCTCCTCTGCATTCTGCAGGGGAAGAGCTTTATGAGCTGCATAACGGAGCTTAACTGTTCCTTCTGGTTAGCCAGAGGAAAAAGCAGCCTGAATCCCACCAGCTTTGGGAGAAGGAGATTATCACAGAGCAGTTGCATTTGTGGGACCCAGGCACATATTTCTAAATACTCCAGAAAACAGAGTGTTACCCCTGGAACCTCTGCTGGCTTTTTGTTGCTGCAATTACTGAGTGCTGAAATAAAGGTGCTGCTAACGCTGGGGTGAAGTGTGATTCCACTTCTGACTGACTTCTCATTTCTGCTTTGTCTTTTTTAATTTTTTTTTTCCCTAATGTTCTCCTTTATGCAAGACCTTGAGTATTTATTTTGACAGTTTACATTATTCAGCAAGCAATTAAACTTTCAAATGTATTGTGTTCTCATAGCTTAAAATAGCTTTGGCAACATCAGTAGGGTTTCTCAATCCCCCACACAATGCAGATAAAGAACTTCTCTGTTGAATTTTTTTTTTTAATTTTTTTTTTAGGTTGCTTATTTTAAGCAAATACAGTATTTTAGAGAGTCTTCATGTTTTGACGTTCTTACACAAACCAGGCAAATACTACCCATGGAATTTCCCCCAAAGAAGTTAAAATTGGCAACAGGTACATAAAATATGATATGGGATAATGGAAGTAAAAAGACAGAGTGTGAGGAACAAACCAGACTGATCAGCTCCATGAGTTCCGCTTGTTCATGGCTCTGCCTGTCCCCTGCACTCTCCTGTGGAAGGTTGTGAGGGGTGGGAGAGAGAAAAATATTTCCAGGATTCAGTTAAAAGAGATAGTTAAAATAATTGTGAACACCCCCAGCTCTCCCAGCCTGTCTAAAAGCAGAGGTTTTCCAACCCTTGGAGCATCTTTGTGGTCTTTTCTGAACTTGCTCCAACAGTTCCACACAAACACTGTCCTGGGGGCCCAAAACACCAAATCCTTTGTTTGAAGAAGTCCTTTGGAGAACTCAAGGAAATACAAGCTACCAAACACAAACACTTCCAGTTTTTCCACCTTTCCAAGCACAACTCCAATTCTGGTTTAATTCTTTTACTGTTTCTCTAAACCTCCACATTTTGCCAGCTGAAAAACAAGATTTTGTGTCACCCAATCTTCCTTTTATGCTGGCAATTGCTGCCCACTGAGGAGCCACCTCTGCCCACTGCCAAGTGCTCAAATTCCTGACCTGCCAATCCACAGAGAGTCTTTAGCCAGAGATTTCCTGCTCCAGAGTTCCAGGAGCATGGCAAAGTGCTCCTCCCATAGATAGTGCCTCAGGAGAGCTAGGATGGCTTTGAGAAATTCCTGAGAGCTTTTGAACAGAAATGGGGTGGGAGGCATCAGGGAAAGTGTAATTCCAGATGTAGCGGTTTTGGTTTTGGTTCACTTTTGGTATTTGGTCTTAAAACAATACCAGATGTTTTGGTTTGGTTTTGGTTTTTNCATGAGATGTACCTGATGACATTCTGTGGTTATTATTATTTCTTATACCATTCAATATCCTGGTGATCTTGGACTGAAGGACTCATACCTGCAACTGCTTATTTCAATTGTCACCACTCCCTGTAAACACACCTCAACTGTCTCTGCTCAACAGAGCAAGGATCAGCTGCTGTTTTTTTTTTCCCCCTCTGTCATTTAACATGAGACAATTTCCTTTGCTCCCTCTAGTAATCCCTGCTCCCCAGTAATTTATTGTCCTACTCCTCTTGGCTTCAACCACCCAGTGCCAGAGGAGAGAGGCAGGCAGTGCTTCAGCTGACAGCCTTAAAATCTAAAATTTGCTTAGATTTTCCACCCTTTAAGTTGCATTTTCAAGTGAAGGGATGTCTCTGCAGAGCAGCTTGCAAGTTTCTGCACTGCAATCCAGTCTCACCCAGGAACCAGCAGCCCCAGCCACCTGCAGAAAAAGGAGTTTTCTCTTCCAGAATATTCTGGACAATCTTCCTCCTTTCCCCAGGTAACAGAGAGTAAATTGCTGCAGTTGTTCTGGTCTGAGAACAAATGTAGGACATTTTTAGGCAGAGGTAACATTTTTTCATCAAAACAAGTGGTAGAGCTGGAAGAAGCTTTAGGCCTACAAGTGAGTTCCTGTACAGCTGAAGGAAACTTATTTATTTTTACAACTCTAACACTTGGTCTAATAAAAGATGCCAACTCTAACACCCAGACTGAGCTAGGCCAGGTCTCTCTGAAGAGCACAGTGCTAAAATACCTGTCTTTACAAGGCAAAGCCTAAGCTTGGTCTGCTCACACAACCCTCCTCCTCCTCATTTTATACCCCCAGACAAAAAGTGCTGCTTTTCTGACTTGCTTTGCAAACCCAGCATTAAGGCTGCTGTCACATCACAACTCTTCTTTTCCCTTCCATTAATACGAGAAAATTAAGGGAAAAAGAAAAAGCCACCTGTAATTTGAGGCTGATCAGAGGAAACTCATTTGCAATACTGGCAGGTCCTCCTCACTGCCCTGTCCCCTGTGCAGGAGGTGGCCACAGGGATGTCACCACAGCCCAGCTGTGCATGGAGGGGAGGAAGGGGCACAGCATGCTGGGGACCTCCAGTTTGGTCTCTGAAAGGCAGAGCCACAAGGCAAGGTCACAAAACCTCGGCATTCTGGATGAGCCACGAAATTTATGTCCACCCCTGCTGGCTTGTCACAACCTTGGAGGAAGTGGGAGATGGTGAGAGATGTTTTGAGGCAATCTGGGAATGTGAGGAGGGAATGGTTGGTTGCTTGAGCCCTGCTGATTTTTCTTTGCTGTATTCACCACTCTGAACACTTCGAATCCTCAGCACCATCCTCAAATCAAAGCTTTGCTCCACCAAGAGCTGTGTCCAGCCCCCAGGGCTTGTTTAGGTAAAAAACAGCTTCCCATGGCTGGAGCTGGCTGTTTTCAATCCGTGGTTTCCTAGGAGACATTTTTCATGGAATGAAAACAGTGACTCACTGGGCTGAAGGAGTGTCCCTCTTCCCTCCTCCTCCTCAGAGATCAGCCCCATGCTCTTTGTCTTCTGTGAACACACCAGAGCTCCCATTTCCACACCACATCAACTCACACTTGGCTTTGAAGTAGTTCCTGGGGAAAAAAAGCCTTTTCCTCCCATCTCCCTCAAAGACTGGATTGTGGAGGTCAGTCCCAACAAACCCATCTGCACATCCCAAAGTGATTGATCACCACCCAGGCTGTCCTCAGACAAGGAATGAGCCACCAGCGTTAATCAAATGTTCGTGATGGAGAAAGTTTAATTAACAAATTGTGGTTTTATATGGAATTTAAGATTCAGTGTGTGCAGATGATAATAGGGAGTTTGAATACCACCCTGCCAGGCAGGGAAGGACAAAATGTTTTAACTCTCATTAGTTTAATCTTTGCTCAATAGTTTAGTTCAGTGCCAGGACAAGCAAAAGACTTAGGACAGAACAATGGGAGATCTTGAGGTCAATCAAGAAATTCAGGAGGAATTGGAAGAAGCACCAAAAAAATGAAGGAAACTCCAGGAGACTCCCAGGAGATAAAAAACCAAACAAACCTAAATCAAACCAAACCAAATCAAAAACCAACCAACCAAAACAAAACAACAACAAACAAACAAACCAACAAACAAAAACCCAAACCCAAACCAACCTAACCAAACCAATGAAAAATCCACGAAAAATCCTCCAAACAAACAAAACAAAGCAAAAAAAACCCAACACAACACCCCCTCCCTCCCCAAAAAAGGGGGTGAATTAGAAGCTGTGAAAGGGAGAGGAGCATTATCCTTCCCAAAACCCTGAGACCCCCATCAATCATCTCCATCACTTTACGTCTGTTTGCCACTTACAAAAGCAAAGGCAAAACCCAGTCTGGGAAGATGGGACATAACACACAAAAGCACAAAACTGAATCCACAACAAAAGGGGTGGGGATAAACCAGGTTAAATCTGTGTTACTGAAAGCTGCACATGAGCAGCATAATCCTTTGGGCAGGAAAATATTTTATTAAGAGGAGGACAGGCAGGATGAAGAGAATCTTTGCACGGAAAAATGGCAGAGCTGATGTTTTCTGTTTGATATTTCCCTTTAATGGGAGTAATGTCGAATTTATCAGGCATGCAAAAATAGTGGCCATTGCCTACACCACGAATTAAAAAAAAAAAAAATCCAGCTATAATTAAACTATGCAAGTCCTCAACACTTTCTCTAGAGCACATCCTTCTTTTTGTTCCTGTCACCAGGATTGTACCTTTTTAGAACTTTGATGCTTGGTTCTCAAAAGTAATTTCTAATTAGGGACACATTGGTCACTCAGCATCATTCATTCCCTATTCCAAAATCATTTCCCAAATGTGGAAGGACTGGGCATAACACAGAGTCATTTATCACACTGACCTCAGCTCTTAACAGAGTCTCAAAATGAGCCTCAATCCTGTTTTCTGGGACAACCTGGGCTGTCACTTGTTTTTTTATTAGTCACACCAAAATTTGCTGTTCCTGCTTGCTGGTGTGACTAGAAAAGTAGTCAGAAAATATGATTTTGCCATCATTTAGCAAAAAGCCACAGTTTTTGGCCTGACCTGACATTGCAGGGTCTCAAGGACTGAATTTGTCTTGACCTGAGCTCATCTGAGCTTATTTCAGCTGCAGTAACAATGGTCTGGATGATTGCCACTGACCAAACTTGTTCTGGTTTTGTGTCAGCTGACAGAAATAACAGGTGACTGCTCTGTGTAAAGCCTGGATTAAAATGAGGTGTGGATGAGTGCAAGCACAGGAGAACAGCAGCAATCCCAGTCTGTAACACAGCTCATGTGGTTCATCACTGCTCATGGCAGCAGCACTGCCCTGTGAACCAGGTAAGAACTTTGGGGAAGGTAGGGACTTTTTATAGACAAAAAGGACAGAAAACCTGAATAACTGGGAGGCAACAAAACAAAAGTACCAGCAATAACAATTTTAACTCTATTATTAATTAATCAACTGTAGAAATTAGGTAACTTGGATGATAAGAGTGTGAAAAAATTCACTAGACTAACAATAAAACAATAAAACTGGACTACGAATAAAACCATTGTGCTCCCTTTTGACCCCAACAAGTCTTGGGGAATAACAAAATGCACAGCCCTGTGGTGCTGCAAGGTTGGGATGACTGGAAGATGCCAGGGACAAACTTCAGGAAAATTGATGGGATTGATCTGCTGGATCCTCCAGTTCTCAGATGATTGCTACAGAGCTGCCCTGAGAGACACAGCCCTGCTTTGGAAGTGAAACACTGATCCTGACAGTGACCAAAACACCTCCCAGCAATCTCTCTCCTCCTTACCACTGTTACAGCTGCTTCTGGCACAGCTGCTGCCCCCGTGAAGCAAACGCTGTGGGAGTTTTGCACACCTTGTTTTGCTGTTCAAAGACTGCTGACTAAAACCATAATAAATACCAGCAGCTCGGACATCCCTGCAATGGAGGCAGGGTGGAGATAAATTCAGGTATGTGCCAAACCAAATGCTCAGGCTGTGATGAGTTATTTTAAGCGTGGAGCTTCACCTGTAATATTTTACCCAGAAACATTGGCTTTAGTCAACAACTCGAGTCAAAGAGCAAATTTAAGCCTGGCTACTTCCCCAGGGTGAAGGGTAAACCAAATTAAGTTTATAGAACATTTGTTGTCACATTATAATATAATTTATTTTGTTTGTTTCTTGTAGAAATGTAGATTTACAGAACAAACTATTTGGCAATAACAGAGGTTTTTTATCTGAGGAATAAAAGCAATAAGAACCATAATGGGGCAGGGACACCCCAGGAGGGCTGCAGAAATACAAGCTTTAAGTTTACACATTTTCAAACAAGTCAGGTTATTCATCAAAGCAAAGAAATGAATAAAGCACCCAAATAAATAAGTAAATAAATGTCAGCAGGCCTTTTTTAGTGTGTTTAAATCAAGCATCCCCTAATTACCCCATTAAGGAGTGCTCTACACCCAGGAAGTGCAGTAATGCTTCTGTCAGAGGACAAACCTGGAGACTGGGAATGAGCAGAGGGGTAGACAACAGGCTTGACATAGCCTTTTTATCCAAGCATCCCTGTTTTCCTCTTACACAGGTGCTTGGAGACTGGATGGCTAAAATAACTTGGGCAGTTGTTCCTAGATCTTCAAAAAGATCTACATCATCAACATCACCTAAAAGCCTGAAGCCTCAAATATTGTCCATGTCACATTGTTAGGGGTGTGGGGGTGCTCAGGGCTCCTCTGTTTCACTCCTTGAAAACCAAATTAGTCACTCTGCATTACTGCACTTTAAAGACATTGCAACAAATTGTTTAATAAAAAAATAACTTTGGGTTACACGCGAAGCATGAGGTGAAGAAATTTCAGAGGAATTGTTTTACCACATTCCAGTACCATGGATGTACAGAACATTTTTTTCTTAAAACCTCTCCTCTGAATAAAATTGGGATTGGGACAGCTGTGGAGCCAGTCTTAAGGCTTTATAGGAAATAAAGGATTGTATTTTTTTTTTTTTTTTGCTTGTTTGTCCTTATTCTCATCAGTCTGGATTTCAAAAGCCAGAGTTTAATGTTCCACCATATACTTAGCTCAGACTGCACAGCCACATGTTAACAGCAAAAAAATAAAGAGGGCAAAATGATTAAAAAAGGATTAAAAATAATCTTTTCATTGTTATTTTGCATATTGAGTAATCACAGCTGTGACAAGTAAATTGAATTAAAAATCACTCCAGTCCCTAAAAAACCCCAACAAACAAACCCACAAAATAGCCTGAACCCACTACTGAAGGAAAATACAAATAATCACAAACAGTGTGCATCTTCCCCAAGCCCTCAGACATTTATGTATCAAGCAGCACCTCTTCAAATGCTGAAAAAAATATACAAATGGCTGCATATAAGCATCAGACAATCCCCAGGTGAGCAGACACCTGCCTATAGGTGTGTGCTTGCTAAGATCTTACAGCTCTAGTCAAGGAACCATTTATAAAACCAGTCATGTGATATCACAAAGAACTAAAGTACCCATGAAATCAGCATTTAATTAAGAAAGTCATAATATGTGATTATATTAGATCACAGAATCATTGAATTTTTAATGTTGGAAAGGACCTTTAAGATCATTAATCAACCAGCACCATCAGCATGTTCACCATTAAACCCCGTCCTCAGTTGTCACACCCCCTGTTTTTTGAACACTTCTGAGGATGGAGACTCCACCACTTCCCTGGGCAGCCTTTTCCAATGCTTGACAGCCCCTTACATGCTGAATTTTTTTCCTAATACCCAACCAAAACCTCCCCTGCTGCAGCTTGAGGCCATTTCCTCTCATCCTGACACTTGTCACCCGGGATAAAAGGTTGGCACCCACCTCACCACCACCTCCTTAGTTAATTGTAGGGAGCAGTAAGGTCTCCCCTGAACCTCATTTCTTCCAGGCTAAACACTCCCAGCTCCCTCAGCTGCTTCTCATGAGACCAGATCTTTGAGCCAGCAAAACATTAAGAAAAGTGTCCCAGAAAACACAGCAAATTCACAGGCATAATAAATAAGGATGCACAGGACACAAGGCAGGTAGGCCAGAGTGTAAATCTGCTGCTGCATCCACCAGCATGGAAGGAATCGAGATATAAAAGCCAAAGGTCATGAAAGAAGGGAGTGATTTTTATTAAGTCCATTGATGAGAGAGGGAAGGGCCTGAAAAGAGCAAATATGATGCTTATGGGTACAAACAAAAGGATGGTGTCAGCTTTCCGTGTTTTATCTGACTTCATTATGTACAGCATTCTTTTGAAGCCAATCCTGTTCTTGTTTCACCCAGGAATTATTCTGAGTTTGTGTTTTCTAGGCATCTTTGCAATTTTACAATCATCCTACACTGTGCCAAGGGTAGTTTAAAATGTCATATGAGGTTTTTTACTCACGTTATTTATTTTTTTTCCTGGTTTCTCTGAACACTGCTTTGCTCCTGCTTAGGCAAACTTTGATTTCAGCTGGAAACTCCATCCCTCCACAAAAACAGAAGGCAATGGGGAAAACAGTGAGCCATTCACACACTCATCATAAATCTCTCCTCTCTCACAATAAACAGTCCATCATGTTCCAGCTCCCCCTCATGCTGATGATTTTCCCACTCTACAAATGCCAGATTTAATGCCTCCTTCAGCTCCTACTCCCCTCTTTGTGCCCTCATCTGCACCATCATTTACCAATAAAAGGCTGCCTGGATCATCATTTATTAAGCTACCACGTTTTCTCCATAGGTCCAACAGCTCCTGCTGATGTTAATAAGACTCTGTACAGAGGAACCTCACAGAAGGATGTCACATCAGCAACTCTGGAGCCTCTCACAGAATGCTTTGGGCTGGAAGATCATCTAGTTCCAATCCCCCTCCATAAATTCTCCTGTCCAGGTGTTAATCAACATGCAAAAGCAGCAGATTTGGCCATGATCCAGCCAGGAGGGTTCCTGGTGAACAATTCAGAGAATCTTGCATTATACAACAAAGGGAGCAGCTCTTTGCACCGCAGCTTTATTCTCACAGCTTGTTTATTTTAAGCCTAATCAGCATTGAGTAATTTCTTAATGCTTTAGAAGATAATAAGAAGTTAGAGCTGAGCAACAAATTACATCTTGATTTTGACCAGTCCCCTCCAAAATCTAGGGAAAGATCCACTTGAACACAGTCCAAGGCAAAATCCCCCGTGAGCAGCAGACCTGTAAATAACAGAACCACACTCTGTGCAATTACCAGCAATAAATGACTTTTATCCTGTGTAGCTGTCACCTGCCTTGGGTCCTGCAAAACGTGGAGGGAAGGGATGAGAGAGGCAATCCACCAAGGGGCATTTTTCAGGAACACTACCCATCTGCACAGGAATAATCTCCTTTTGCTGAGCAGGCACAGCAGCTCATGCATAAACCAGATCTTCCCAGCCCTCTCCATGTCGCAGCCCCTGCTGAATGCAGAGAGGGAAGCAGGTGCTGTGTGGTTTTGTGTATATTATTTGGATGGGTAGATTGGGAAAATTGCTGGACCAGTCTAGGGAAAATGCTCTTTCTCTGAAAAGGAAATCTGGGCAACGGCAATAAAGAGATGCTCTGGATTTTCTGAGTATAACTATAATGATAATTAATATATATACACTTATTTTAAAATTCTTTTTCTACTACACAATGACTTGGTGGCCTAGCAGCTGGACTCAGGAATATCTTCACAAGAAAATATAATGTGATTTCTTTTTAACTGAATATAAGTGTCACTGACAAGCATAAGCATCCATTTTTTTCCTCTTTATTCATCATTTTGCCAGTTGACAAGTGCGAGTACTCACTACATACTCACTTCACTTCTAAACAATGGAGAAAAAAACCTGGTCAGCAGTCTTGAATGAGAGAAGAGTCCAATACTAAAATATTCAATATTTAATAAACCTTACATGATAGAAATAGAAAAGGAGTTGTATACCTGATCATATATTGTTGCTATCCAAATAAAATTATCTCTTCATTAGAATCATGGAATGGTTTGGGTTGAAAGGGACTTTTAAGGATTGTCTAGTTCCAACCCCTTTGCCATGGGCAGGGAACCTTCCACTGGAGCAGCTTTTATTCTTACAGCTGTTACCTCTATGTTGAAAGCTGGAGCAGGAGGAAACCTTTCAGTGGGAGCAAAAACTGCTGCAGCACCACCAGGAACTGCAAGTGCTCTGTTGGCCATACAAAACTGTGTCCCTGAATGGGGGTTTAGATAAATGAAAATCTTTTTTTTTCACTTCATCTTTTTCCATGCCTCAATTTATGTGTCTTTCTAACAGACATACCAACACACAAGACTTGAAAGACTTGAAAATACAAAAAAAAACACACCCAAAATTATTATTTTATATGGATAACAAGATGTTTTACATATTTATTTAAGAATGTCTGCATAGTGTACATTGACACACATATATATGTACACACCTACATAAATAATTTATCTCTAATTATATATCTGGAAAAAAACCCAGGTAAATGCTAAAATAATTCTTGTTGGTTGCACTGCTTGAGCAGAAAGAAAATGAGCCCCAGAGGCTTCATAAAAATTAGGATGAAACACAGCTGACATTTCCTTGGCTGTGACTAATAAGCACTGAGCAGCAGAAGTGACGTGTACTGGAGCACTTCTCCCCCAGGCAGTGGCCAAGGCTCTGAGTGTGACTGGGATTACTGGGTGCCAGCACCACAACCCATCTCCCAAATTCTCCTGGCTCAGTATGTAAAGTGAGCTCAGAACTGGGAGGAGATGAGATCCAAAAGCCCACACCTGCCTATACAGAAGAAATCTCAGTGGGAAGTGATGCATTATTGGAAGTGGGTGGGTTTGGGAATGAATTTTGTGTGGAGTCTCAGCTAAAGCTGAGATCAGCTCCTGGAATTAGGGTGTCTCATGTTCCAGCCCCCCAGCCCAAGGGTTTTGGACACATGAAAATACTCAACAAATATTGTCCTGTACATTTTAGCTTCTCTTTCCTTCCACAGCAATGAGCCATGTGGAATTTCCTACAAGGCAGGACAGGGAAAAGCAATCACCCTGAAGTCCACCACCTCTATCTAAAGCATCCATCCATCCCTTGCTTCTCCAGGGCTGAAAGGATCCTTTCCCTCCTCAGGCTGTGTGCCTGTTACAGGAGCTGTGTTGGGTGACACCTGCCTGATCTGGTGCCCAAAAGCATTTCCAGGGCCACGACCCAACCTCTTATCCCAAGAGCATCACTCCCAAATGGATCTGCTTCCCACCAACCTTGCTGTCCACCCCTTTGTCCAGCATTTTGCTGTGTTAAAACCAGCCAGGCAGCTCAGGGGGTGCACACCCAGCCAACAGCTTCTAGAAGAGCACTTTTCAAAGATTTCTTTTTCTATTTCCTTATGACCACGTTTTCCATCCCTCATCTTCCTCCCCTAGGTAAAGACCCGCTATGGCACATAAAATGCCAGAGGCAGCCGTGCTCTGCTGCAAAAACAGATGCTTTTTTAATTGTCCATCTCACAGGCATAATTGGTGGAACGAAGAAACACATAAAATAGGCTGCAGCACACGTGTCAAGGGAGGCAGCTTCCCTCAGCTGCTGCGAGAGGAAAAAAATCTCCCTCTCTCTGCCTGAGAATATAGTAATTTACAGAGATCCACTCAAATTCACTTTTCAGGGCTGTAATTAGCATGTTCTGGCCCTGTAATGCAGCAACCTTTACCCTGTGGCTCTGCTGTCTCTTTTTATGGCTTGTTAGCAGTGTGGTCACTCAGGCATAGCCAAGAAAAGCAGATTCATATGGAGCCATGGGAGTGCTGCCATCCATGGAATGGGAGTGCCTGGGTAAAGTGCATTTCCTCACCTACCTAAAACTAACATTTCTTACCCTATTCTGAGCATTTCCATGCAGGAGAAAAGGTTATTACTTTTTTTTTCCCCCTTGTCATTTGCTCATTGCAGGAAACCTTTTCTCTTGTCAGCTCAGTCAACTCTAGAATTAACCAGGATGCAAAGAGCCTCAACTCCCAGGTGTGTGTGAAATCATATTCAATAAAGATGATTAACAACCAGAATGCTGGTAAAAAAAAAAAATTAAAAAAATTTTAAAAAAAGGGTCATCGCTTCTTTTTATTTAAACTTGGTTTGGTATCTGACTTTGAACCTTTCATAATAGACTGCTCCCCAGCTTTGTGATTAATCCACTGTAGAACCTTAAAAATTCACAAGGCTTCTTTTTTTCCATCTGTAAAATGAAGAAATAAAACTAGGACCTAGATTTTCAGCATTTCTACTGAGGCTTTTTAAATGCCTGTTGCTATAGTACTGTGAAATCTTTTTACAAATGAGTCTGAAATATTACCAGCATTCCAAGAGGTAATTACAAAAGAAAAAAAAACAGAAATAAATCACTATTTTTTTATGTGTCCTTTACAACCTTTAAACCTGGATTTGTAATTGAAGTGCAAACTGACCTTTATAAACTGTACAGCATCACTAAAATACATTATTCTGCAAGGCTTGGGGGAATTTTCCATGCTCAGCAATTCAATAATCTCACTTGCTTTCACTTCTGCTCTCCAGACAATGTGACATAGCTGGATTTTCCTTCTTACTCCAGTGGCAAATCAAGCAGGAGAGACTGAGGAGCTTTATTAATGTTATAATCTAAATCTCCATCAACTTGCTGCTGTCGCCTGCTTTTTGGCAAATAACTCAGCTGCCTTGCCCACCTTCTCAAACATCTCAGCAGTTAATACCAACCCATATTAAATCCCATTTGCAATCTGCTACCTCAGAAGGTTCAGTGGTCTCTATAGAGAAATGATCCATCAGCACCAGCTGAAATAGCTGAGATGATTTTATCTCTAACCTGGCTGTACAATAACACAACTGTAATTGTGTGCAGTGCCATGAACACAGCCAAAAATTTCAGGCACAAGGCTTTGCTACAGGGTAATTCACTGAAAGGGAAAAGAAAGTGCACAGAGAGCTGCAGGTGGGAAAATCACTGCAATCCTGCACAGAAGCAGGAATCTCCCAAAGCAGTGATTTCACAAAGCTTTCAGTTCTTGGGAGCCCATCCACAGACACTCGCTTTAACAGTGCCCAAAGCCCTGCTCTGCCCCAGTCAGCTCTCCTCTCTGCAGTACAGCCCCAGCTTCTCCTGCTTCAGAGGGGTTTGCATTGTCAGGGCTGCAGAATCACAGAATTCTAGTTGGAAAAGATCTCTAAATAATCAATTCCAGCTCTTAAGCCAGCTCTGCCAAGCCCACCACTAAACCACGTTCCCAAGTGCCACATCTGGGTGTCCTTTACATCCCTACATGGGATGGGGACTCAGCCACGTCCCTGGGCAGCCTGTTCCATTCTTGATAATGCACAATATTTTTCCTAATATCCAATCAAAACCTCCCCTAGCACAACTTGAGGCTGTTTCCCCTTATCCTGTGGCTTGCTATTTAGGAGAAGAGATCTCTCACCTGTTTACAACCTCCTGTCAGGGAGTTGTGGAGAGACAAGGTCTGTCCTGAACCTCCTTTTCTCCAGGGTGAGCCCCCCCCAGCTCCCTCAGCTGCTCCAGAGCCTTCCTACTCTCTGGACACATCCCAGCCCCTCAATGTCTTTTTTGTTGTGAAGGGCTCAGAAATAAACCCAGGATTTGAGGTGTGGAATCTGCATCCATGCCTGCAACCGCAGTGCAAGGCTCTCATTCTGCTCTCATCCCCTTCTTTCCACCAGGGACAAATTCACCTGAAAAAGTGACACCAATTTACCTCCCCCCATCCCACAGGCAGCATTGTTTGTGTTGATCAAACAGCAACTTGTGCCACCCCTTTTCTTTTACACCTTTTTGTCAGCCCCCTCCATCATCTTCCTCTGGTCCTGCACAAAGCCATGCTCAGAAACACATCTAGGAGGAGAATTTTGACTCCAGGGTGGTACAAGCTCACCAGATCAGCTACATTCTATTTTTTGCCAAAGCCAGGATTTTTCAGTTTGCACCTCCTGGGATTCAGTACCAGAAACAAAAGCTGCTGCTCCATCTCCTGCTGCTGTGTTTGTATTTCTCCCCAGGTTTTGCCTCCAAGAAGCAAGACTGGACTCCAGCCATAATCACCTCCTCCCAAGACAACAGATTTCTCCATTTTTTGCCCAAAAGGGGGTATATTATAATTTATAACACCCTCCAAAAGGATGTTAGACAAGACTTTGGCACACAGGGTGAACATTTCCTGCAGCTTAAAGGAAAGGAAAGGAGAAATACAGCTGAAACAAAACACTGTTGAATGCTGTAACAAGTTTGCTTTGTCTGCACCTTTCACAGCATCATTGTTGCCATGGGACCAAGTGGCAGAGCACTCGTGGCACTCAAAATTCAAAACCACTCAAACTCCATGGAACTGTTTACTGCTGCAAAGAGCAGGGATTCAAGTGTGCAGTTTAAACCTTCTGTAATTATTTACTGTATCAATACTAAAAAAAAAATAACTTCAAAAGGAGGCTGAAAATTCCCCCTCAGCTAGTTTAATCCCTAAGGATGTGCTCTGGGGAAGTAAGATTTTTTTTTCCCATTCATTATCTTCAATCCAGAAAGAAAATTCCCATTTTGTGACACTGCAATCTAGGAAAGAAGCATAACATTACTTGTTCATTATTCTGCAAGACTGAATGCATGAAGATCACAGGATCTGAGCAGGGAAAGTCTCCATGTACAAATTGCATCTGTGTTTTGTGAACAAAGAATATGAGCAGACAGCAATATAAAATATCCTGGTAAACACATATAAACCCCTTGAGGTTTCAATTATTTCAAAATAAAACACATCTGCCTGTTGAACACTTGACCTTCAGCTTTGTTATTCAAGAAGATGTTGTGGACCCATGGCCAATCACAGTTATTTTTGGAATAAATCTGTTAATTCACATGCTATATGACAAAAAGCTGTGACATTAGTAACAATCAGTCAGTGTTGCATTAAAATCCTTTCCTTTCCTTTCCTTTCCTTTCCTTTCCTTTCCTTTCCTTTCCTTTCCTTTCCTTTCCTTTCCTTTCCTTTCCTTTCCTTTCCTTTCCCTTTCCCTCTTTTCATTCCCCTTTTCTCTTTTCTTCTTTTTTTTCTGTTTTCACCTGGCATTATCCACTTCTATTTTTCCAAGACATTTTCCCAAAGACTATCCTTATCTGCCTTGCCCAGTTTCACTACAAACAAGGCAGGCAAAGAGGTTTAAACCACAATCCCCTATGAGTTTCTAGCTCTAGTGCAAGGTGTCCCTGCCCAGGGCAGGGGTTGGAACTGGATGATCTTTAAGGTCCCTTCCCACCCAAGCCATTCTCTGGCTCTATGATTTCCCTCTGACCTCACAGTAGTGCTGAACTTGGAAGTGTTATTTGCCAAAAAAACATCTCCTTACTTGGTTTAAGCACCCAATGTCCACACAAATAACGTAAAGACCTGCCCTACCCTTGGTGTGCCTCCTGCAGTGGGCAGATGGAGGGGTGTCTGCTCCAAGGGTTTATTCCTGATGGAGCAGAGTGTGAAAGCAGCCATCCATTAAATCACTGCAGAAAAAATGCAGATATTCGTCCCAGAGTGACTTCCCCAGCAAGCAACAGATTGGCAAATCCTTGTACTCTGCTCTGAGATTGGACTCTATCTTTTCTTTCTCTCTCTCTTTCTCTCTCTCTCTTTCTCTCTCTCTCTTTCTCTCTCTCTCTTTCTCTCTCTCTCTTTCTCTCTCTCTCTTTCTCTCTCTCTCTTTCTCTCTCTCTCTTTCTCTCTCTCTCTTTCTCTCTCTCTCTTTCTCTCTCTCTCTTTCTCTCTCTCTCTTTCTCTCTCTCTCTTTCTCTCTCTTTTCTTTCTTTCTTTCTTTCTCTCTTTCTCTCTTTCTTTCTCTCTTTCTTTTGTTCTCTCTTTCTCTCTTTATTTCTCTTTCTCTCTCTGTCTTTCTCTCTTCCCCTCTCAAGCACAGCAGACGTTCCAGAGGATGCCAATTGCTCCCACAGACAGATTTTCCTGCAGAAACGTGGCTGAGGTCACAACAAAACCTCACTCTCCCATTGCTCCCGGCCCTGTGGGCAGCACCAGGCTCAAAGGATAAACCAGACCTTACACAAAGCCACCACAAGGATTCCAGCAATCCTCATTACAAAGCCAGCAGAAGGATTCCAACAATCATTAGCATGTCTGGGTTGCTGTGCCAGAGCCCTGGAGGAGCCCCTGGAAATGCTCAGCCCTGACAACTGCTCACTCCACAAGGGAATTCCCAAACAAATCTCATCCCACAGATCCCTCTGGCCAATCCACATGGACTGTGTGGCTCAATTTGGAACTGATGGCATTAAACCCACCATAAACATGCAGTTGTCCTATCCCCCCTCTAAGAATTTTTTTTTTTTTTGGCCTTAAAAAAATTTACAAAACTTGTACTTAGAGAGCCAGAGGGAAGTCACTCCAGTCAGGATCTCAAGTCATTAGATAAACTTCCTGCCTGTGGATATTTCAACCCAAATATAAAATTATTTGCCTTCTGCAGGCTATGCTAACAGAATGTGATCTTGTCTTGCACTTTCTACAACTCTGCAGGAGGAGAGAGGCAAAATATCTGAAGCTGGTTTGTTTTTCAAGGTGAGGGAGGATGAATTTTTCGCTGTTCCTTGAAATGCGAATTTTTAACCTAATCATATCCCACATTTCATTGCTAATGCATGAAAATGTCAAAAGATGTAAACTCCAAATTAAAAAGCTACTATTTTGGTAATATTAAGAAGGAAAATTTGCATACTTTTTAATGACTAATCTCAGAAAGGCTTCTGAAAAATTAGCAAAACTATCATGGTGGCCCAAGAGATGAAAAGAGAAGGAACATTTTATTCTATTTATTTCTTCATCCTTCTGTCACCCACAAAACAAAAAAATAAAAACAACATCAGTGTGAAATCAGCTTTTCCCAGATAAACATCTAAGAATAAATTTATGAAAAAACCCCAAACATGACAATATTTTTACACATTGCAATATCCAGCCACACTTCTGGTAACGTAAAATTTTCATGCTACAAATAGAGTGTTCACTGGGGGATGCAGTTGGCTTCCAAAATGCAAAATAGAGGAGCACAGAAGATAAGGGGGATAATGTGAATGTCTCAAAAACTGATAGCTGGATGGTCATGGAGCCAAGCAAGGACTGTTGGTAATAACATGCTGTGAGAAAGAAAAGGATGTGGCTGCAGAAGGGGCCATGCAGAGGTAGGGCAGCACTTTCCGAGAAAAATGTCCCTGTTCTGGCTCCTGGAGATCAGCACAACTCAGCACAGTGCAGGCACAGGAATGAGGTTGGGAATGGGGGACAAATTGTAGGGGGGATCAAGACCATCCAAGATCCCTGAAGGCTCTGACAGGTTTAGAAGAACAGGCTGTGCATGACAACTGATCTGCATGGAAAGAGAGAAAATAACAGGGAAAACTTATCTATAGAAGGCAACCCTGTGAAGCCTGAGCACGGACACACCCCAGGATCCTGGACATCCCATCAGCTGGATCAAAGCTGGAGCCAGTCCCTCTCTTTCTCCTTCTCTTTATCCCTTTCTCTCTATGTTTAATCCATCTCTCTTCCCTTTCACCCTTCTCCCTTATCCAAAACCCACTGCCTTTTGCTTAGACAGGAAGTCAGGGACTAATTTACACTGATTTCCATGCTAAATGTGCAATTTACTAACGAATCTTTGTAAGCTTGGGTGGATCCTCTGCCTTTTGCCATTCCTTTTGACCACAAGTATTCACAAATCTCAGACGTTCCCTTCCCCTAAAGGGTGGGATGCCACAGGAGCAAACTTTTCACCTGGGGCACCAAAATGGGGAATGGGGTGAGAAGGATTATTTTTCCGGTAACTAGTCACTGGCAGAAGACAAAAAATCATCTCATTGTTTACCCAGATATGTGCTCCAAATGGCATAAAGACCATGGGACACTGCTGCAGATCCTTGGAGCAGATGTGCAAGGATGTGGGTTCACAGAGTGGTAACTTCTCCTGCTCCTCATCTCCCTTGGAGACCTTACAGCCCTGGTGTTTAACCAGCTGGACCTAAAGCCAGTGGGCAAATTTTGGACTCCAAATCAAAGCATTGAGTGTGCTGTTCTTCCCTTGACTCTGCAGAGCTCTGAGAAGGAAAACCAGGGGGTCCTGGTGGAGAAGAAGCTGTCCATGAACCAGCAATGCCCTGGTGGCCAAGAAGGCCAGTGGGATCTTGGGGTGCATCAGGATGAGCATGGCCAGCAGGTGGAGGGAGGTGATCCTGCCCCTCTGCTCAGTCCTGTGAGGCACACCTGGAGTGCTCTGTCCAGTTCTGGCCTCCTCAGGACAGGAGGGACATGGAGCTCCTGGAGTGGGTCAGTGGAAGGCTGTGAAGGTGATTTGGGACTGGAGCATCTCTTAGCAGCAAAGGCTGAGGGAGCTGGGTTTGTTCAGCCTTGAGAAAAGGCAATTGGAAAGGGGACCTCATCAGTTTCTGTCAGTACCTGCAGTGAGGTGTCAGAGCATGGACCAGGCTCTGCTCTGGGGGGCCCAGCAATGGGACAAGAGGAACAGGCAGGAGCTGATGCCCAGGAAGTTCCACCTGGACATGAGGAAGACCAACACAACCCACTGTGGTGCCTTCCAGCCTCCCTCAGGCTGTGATTTTCTGTGATTCTCTGACCCACACTGCACTGAGGAGAAGACAGAAACCATCAGCTGAGGCATGAAAGCATAAAAAAATTACATAAAAAGCAGCAGCAGTAAGAGACCTTCAAGGGATTATTGGTAATCCCCCAGATGCCACCATTCCTTGTCATCTTCTGGAGGATCCATCCCTTGCCACAAAAAATCACTGCTCCATTACTAAAGGGTTTAAAATTTCCAGCCTACATCAACAACCCATCCTGATGTGGAAAGACACTTTTACTTTGACCAAGGTTTCTGGCCACCTCAGAACTCTGGCAAGGACAATTTTGGGAGAAAAACACTGAAAAGAAAAACTTTGCTGACAGATTGATTTGTAGTGGCCATTAGAAACTGCTCGAGCATGTGAAGGGATACTCCAAGGACCTCTCTAAGCAGGGCAGGCAGTTCAAAAGTGTATGAATTTATCATCATTGGAGGATTCTGCAGTTCATCACCAGCTTTTGTAATTTATCACGGGGATGTCACATATCTGGAGCTCTGGGATTCTTAAGGGTGAGATCTGTCACATAAATACAGTTATTAAGGCAGTGAGTGTATGATACAGTTAAATGTAAATGTTGCAATCTGGCAACCCATTTTTACTGCCAAAACCTAGAAGGTTTTTCCTGTCAGAAACTGATGCCAGTAGCGATAAATGGGAGATAGATAAAGTTAATCCCACTGCTTTGAGTTGAACAGGGAAGGTATTACTTTGAAGGGTTTAACATATTAACAGAATCAAAACGACATTTCAAAATATTTATGGAAATCTTTTTTTTTTTTAAAGCTTCTTCTACAAGCAGTATAACAAAACCATATAAAACATTATTAAATTCTACCCTTAATTAAACATGCTGACACTTAAAAGCTTCTGTCTGATTTACTTTAACAAATCTTCTTTCCGTAAATTATGACTTTAAAACATCATTCTGCTCTAAATGAATCTGCATTCCAGAGGAATTAAAATCCTTTTAGCAGAGGCTTTAAAAAAATAATTTAAGCTATACCTCCAACTTATCAATCATAATGGTGAAACAAGAAAAGAAGGAGGAAACAACACACATAAATGATAAAACCAGCTGAGGGAAAAAAGCCTTTACTGGTTCATGTGAATTCAGAAAAGCTGAGGGGCATGGATCCATCCACCTCTGCAGCAGGTTGGTGAGGCTTCAAGCCGTGAGGAGAACTATTCAGCCTCCCTGGAGCACCCAGAGGAACATCCAAAGGTCACTTTGGTCCAGCTAAGGTACAAATGACCCCACAGCTCCCCCCAAAAAGGGTTATTACATTTCTCAGTGTAATATGGGTTTGGTGGGAACAAACTGAGTCACCTCAACCATTCACCCTGAAGGTGAAATTCCTGTGCCAGTTCCCTCAGTCGAATCACGGGGTGTCACTTGAGATGTCCCAGTGTGCCACCACACCTAAGGCTGCCATTCCAGAAGTGAAAGGACAGCAAATCTTGTGCCAAAATTGCCAACCTGTCTCAGACACCCTGGGGCACCTCAACATCTCCAAGAGTCACCAGTGACATCCTGGGCTGCATCATAAGAAAGTGTGGCCAGAAGGTCAAGGGAGAGGATTCTTCCCCTCTGCTATGACCTCGTGAGACCCCACTTGCAGTGCTGTGTCCAGCTCTGGGGCCACCAACATCAGAAGGATGTGGAGCTGCTGGAGTGAGCCCAGAGGAGGCCATGAAGGTGATCAGAGGGTTGGAGCTCCTCTGCTCTGGAGCCAGGCTGGGAGAGCTGGGGGTGTTCACCTGGAGATGGCTCCAGGTAGACCTCAGAGCCCCTTCCAGAGCCTAAAGGGGCTCCAGGAGAGCTGGAGAGGGACTTGGGAGAAGGGATGGAGTGGCACGACAAGGGGGAATAACTTTGAAGTGAGAAGGGCAAGTTTAAATTGGACATTGGGAAGAAATCCTTGGCTGTGAAGGTGCTGAGACCCTGGCACAGGTTTCCCAGAGAAGCTGTGGCTGCCCCATCCCTGGAAGTGTTCAAGGCCTGGATAAGACTTTGAGCAACCTGATCCAGTGGAAGATGTCTCTGTCCATGAAAGGGGAGTGCTGGAACTACACAGTCTTCAAGGTCCCTTCCAACCGAAACCATTCCATGATTCTCTGACTTTGCCAGGATGAGCTGAAGCTTGACAGAGTCCAGAGACCAAGAAAATGTAGGCAACCACCTTTAGGTTCTTATCCATAAGAGGGTGTAACAACCTGTGCCAAGCAAGACTCACAGGTGAGTCCAATCTGTCACAAACTTACTGATTCTATCCTGAATGTCAACATGTGTCAAAAATGCTTCTACAAATCCAGCAAAGCACCTCAGACTGAGCCTGAGAGCCCTGAAGAGCTTGTGGCTTCAGTCTTGGACAGGGATGCCTCTCTTCCCAAAAGCACCTCAAACTGACAATACTTCACCCTAGGCTTCCATCAATTTTAGGGTGGCAAAATAAACTGGTTAATTGATTTTACTGCTCCCAAAAAAATCTGCTGGTAATGATGCAAATTTCCTGGGGAAGGGTGAGGAATTCCCTTCAATCCCAGTAAAGAATATAGAAACGTATATATGCATGCCCAAGGAAAAGTGGTGCTCTGTGAAGTTAATATTTGACCAAAAAACAGGTAAGAGCAGCAATGCAAAAGCTGCACTTTCAGTCTCTTCCAGGACTGTTGAGTTGTCTCACCCTGAAGCAGCTCAGATCTCAAACTCAGCATCCCCACTTGGGAAATGCTTTGAAATTCCTTTGTGGCCATAGGAATTCTCTGCCATGCACCATCTTTACTAAGATTTTGTATCAGTTCAGTCAGAAAAGCAGGTTTGTTCTCTCACACTGTACAGATGTAGAGCTGAGCCCCCTCTGAGGTGCAAGAAAAAATCCTATGTATTTCTATAATGTACACTTCAAAAAAAAAACTTAATGCCAGTGGGAAAAGTGAGGTGAAAGCTAAAAGTCTTTTTTTTTTTCTCAAATCAGGAGAAATCAACACTTTTTTTTAGTAAATCTCATCAGTGCTAAAAGCCCCAAAAATATCCTCCTTATAAATCCTCCTTAAACAGGCAAATTCTTCTGCTAGTGACTAGTGAAGGATGCAAAAATCCTTCACAGAGTGAAGACTCATGGGCTACATCCCAGACACACCTGAAAATAGTGAAAAACTGTGATTGTGACTCAATGCTCTTATTCCTCTTGACCTTGCAATGACACAAGGTCAAATGTCCAATAAGGTGACAAAATCCTCTCTGAGGTGAGCAGTGCAGAAACCTGGTTTGGAAAACCTGGATCACTTCTGTAGCCACCCAGCCTCCAAGGAAAGGACATCAAGGACCTTGCACTGCCACTTCCAGCTCAGTTTCATGGCTTCCAGGTAGTCAGCAAATGCCTCTTGCAGCCTGCATGGCCACTTTGCTTTTCTTGAGACCACAATAAGACAGGGTCAGGTTGTGTGAAAATTAAAGACTTTTAAAATTTTTTTCTTCTTCTACCACACCTCTCAGAGAGCATTGTCCAGGTTAGAGGGAGGTTTTCATTTCCAGCCACTTTGTGGAAGATGTTGGGAGACCAAAGAGCTACCCCAGTCAAAAGAAAGGAGAGTGGTTTCCACTGTCTTTTGGAGACAGTGCTCTACCTGGGTGTTTAATTTGATTTCCCTAAATTAAAAACTCATTACCTTCAGTGCCTAATGTTGGAGAACCCCCTCATCCCACACACTCTGGCTAAGGAGGCAGATAAATGCCTTGGAAGCCTGGATTATTAAACCAAAGGTCAGAGAGAAAACAAATCAGTCAATTTTTCCTGCATCACTGGAGAAAGCCTCAGCTTTGCCTCCTGGCCTTAGCTCCTCGTCCCAGCTCCATGCACCTTTTTTCCCTTTGCTCCCACTCCCTTCCCAATTAATCCAGGGTCAGTTGCATTCAGCCAAGAGCTTTGTATGGGCATTTACATTTCACTTGCCAGCACATCCAGCTCCAAGCATGCAGCCCACAAATATTTGTGCTGGCTCTGGGAAGAGCTTTGACCAGGATTATTCACTTTGGGTCTGATATATACCCTGCTCACAGCAGCAGCCAAGTCTGTCTCACTGACTAGAGCTGGCACTCCATGTGGGATGAACTCTCCCAAATTTACTTGCCACGGATACAATCCTTATTCTGAAAGACTCAGCTCTCAAAAGCAGAGAAACCATTTCAGAAAAGGGAATAGACCAATTTGACAGTCAGAATCCTGCCCTCATCTGATGCCTTTGTGATAGTTGTGCTTAAGAGGCAGAAAGTCTGCCTGGATTTGGCAAGGAAGCAGGTAACTTTGGGGTTTTTTTCTGTTTTATCAGGACCCTGCAGCTAGGTAAGCAAACACTTCTGCAGTTTCCAGTCCAAAGTAATGTCCTGTGTGGCAGAACAATTCACCATTAATCCCTATTCCCAAATACTCTGCCTTCCCTCATCTGCCTAATTTTAGGCAGCCTCATTTTAGGCAGTGGCAGCCACTTAACAAGAAAGTAGAAACTGTGGCAATTTTACTACGTAGATATCCAAACCCATGATCATTTCCCTAACAGCCAGGGCTATAAACCTGCCAAAATGTTCCCTCACTGCTCCCATCTTCAAAGCTAGAAGGGTGTTCAAGGAGAGACATGCATCAGCCTCTGAAGGAGAGGGGTCAAGTGGCAGAGGAGGAAGATTAAGCCATGATTTGCAGCCGTGGAAGCAGAAAGCACTGCCCCAAAGGTCTCACCTGAAGAGCTGACCCTCCTGAGCAGAGATCTATGCAGCCCTGCCAGCTCTAGTGATTCATGGCATGCTGCTTTTTGCTGGTGCAGCTCTCAGGAGAGACAAGCAGAAGTTCTTGTAGGGCACTCGAGGCTGTTTGCCTGGTGATGAGAAAGGGGGGCAGTGGAAGGACACGTCAGTGTTAGGGCAGGATGACAGAAAGGGAGGATTGAAGGAAAGGGAGCTGCTGGTCCTCCTCAGCAGAGCACCCTGGTGCTGCTCTGGATGGAGATACAAGAAGCCAAATGTGAGAAATGGGAGAGCCATTAGACCATGGGGAGAGGGGATGAACCAGGAGACAGCTGGAGGAATTCTGGGGCTGATTACAGGGGTAGGGAAGCACAGTTAAAATTTTAAAAACCTGCATTTAACTATCTGGACAATTAACAATAATTCTGAGATCAAAAAATAATTAGTGCAATTAGTGCCTTATGCATCTATTTATGTAACTGCTCAGGAAAGAGGAAAATTATCTAGCCATGTTTCTGGAGTGCTCTGAAGAGTCAAGGAATTGATTCTTTAATTAAATAAAAAAAAAATAGTTTAGGAGAGCAAACACAATATCTGCATGATACAGAGTCTTTGCTGGGTTAAGGATCTCCAGCAGTTATTAAGGTACTTTATGCTGCAAAATAATTTTGTACATGTAAACATCTTTCCTGATTACATCGATCTCCACAGGCTGACTTTTTACTCTTACATCCTCTCCAATCTCCTAAATTTACTTTCAAATCTTCTGACTATTACTATGACTATTTTTAATCTTGTTTGCAAAAGAGGGTGTATGTGAATTAGGGCAGATCTGATGCCCTGATGAAAGCAATGGATTGGAGAGAAAAGGAGAGACATTGCAAACAGGTCTGAGAGTTTATATTGCATAGAGAAGGTCAGTCAAGTCCATCAGGCAAATAAAGAAATAAACCCCAAATTCTCCTCTTTCTCCACAGCCAAATCTCAGCAGGAGCAGCAGTCACACACATGAAATCAGAGACATATCCTAAACAGTTGATTTTTGCCTGCAAGCTGCTTGAAGGGAGGCACCTTTAATAAATTGTGCTACATTTGGAAAAGTCATTTGAATTCTGTAATTAGCACACGTACAATGAGAGCTAACTGAGCGTATTTGTGTGTACACAGCTCTGGAAGAGGGAGTTTAATGAACTGTGTCTCCTGCAACTGCAAATCAAGTTTCATTTTGTCAGTGCTGTGCCACGTGATGCTGTGATGCAGCTTCCAACACCACAAGACACTTTTCCTCCTATAAAATATCCTCTCCCTCTTTTATTTTTTCATAGAATCATGGAATGGTTTGGGTTGGAAGGGTCCTTAAAGATCACTTGGCTCCAATTCCCCTGCCATGGACACTTTCCACTATCCCAGGTTGCTCGAAGCCCCATCCAACCTGGGCTTGGACACTTCCAGGGATGGGGCAGCCACAGCTTCTCTGGGCAACCTGTGCCAGGGCCTCACCACCCTCACAGCCAGGAATTTCTTCCTAATATCCAATCTACACCTACTGTCTTTCAGTTTGAAGCCATTCCCCCTTGTTCTGTCACAAGTCTCTTTTCTCTTTCCTCTTGGGTCCATGGACCTTGGCCAAGTATAACTGGGCGGGTAAAAGAAAAGTAACAAGAAAAAGCTACAGAAACACCTGTTTTGGTTTAACTCCAGCCAGCAGCTAACCTCCCACAGCTGCTCATTCACTCCTTACTCCCTGGTGGGGTGGGGTGAGAAGCAGGAAAGGCCTTGACTCTGTGTAAGAACTGCTCAGCAGTAACTAAAATATCCCTGGATTATCAACACTGCTTTCATTACAAATCCAAAACACAGCCTCATACTGGCTATTGTGAAGAAAATTATCTCCATCCCAGCCAAAACCAGCACAGTTTCCTACTCTGCCTTCACTTTAAAAATAAATAACCACCACCCCCTACAACAAAAAAACAACAAACAACAGAAAAATAACACCTCCAAGAACCACAGAATGCCCTCTTTCACTGTGGGCCATCTTTTCTGTGTTATCTCCACACCATTCTCTGCCACCTGAAACCAGCAGAAGCAAAGCTTTACACGATCAATACAAATCTTACCGCCATTAATCACCAACAGGAACGGGAAAAAACGAAGTAATCCTGACAAAAAGGTGTCCAGCCATAATAAAAGGATGGAAGGAAGGGTGAGGATAGATGAGGGGGAAAAATGAAAAGGCTGGGACAAAGAAAGACCTGCAACAATTTAAAATAAACTCACAGTCCATCCTGCAGCTCTTGAGTATCGTTCGAGGTCCCCAGGGATCGAAGACTTCTTTCCAGAGAGGTCACTGTCAACAGAAGAGAATGAAAAGATAAAGAAGCAGCACACATTTCAGAGGAAAAAAAAACACTGGAGCTTAGTTCAGATGTTTGTCTTTTAATTTAATTTTATTTTTTTAAAAAATACAATTAAGTATCTGAACAAGTAACCAATGAGAGAAAGGGGACAACATCTACCAGTGGCCACTGCCACAGAATGATAATGTGTGTATTTTGGAAGCATAAATGGTGAATCCATGTCTAACGTGCCATGACATGATGGAATATGACCCCTTGTCAGGAAAACCTCAGTTCCATGGACCTTGCACAGATCTCTGACTCTTCCAGCCTTGAGGTGACACAGAATTGTGCACTGAGCATTTCCAGCTGGAAATGTGCCCCTGGTGAAGAGGCAAGAAATTGCATAATAACTGTTTATTGCTCTGAATTATAATTAGGAGGCAGAACACTGATGCCTACTCTGATATCTTCCATCTTCTTGCTCAAGATGCTAAAACTCAAAATGTTTTCTATCTTTTGGCTCAGAAAAAATGGAGATGTGATTATCTCCTGTGTTTGTGCTCGACAACTTCTTTGGCTTTTCCATCAGGAGAAGTGAATACCCTAAAAGCAGTTGGAAGGTGGAAACATGGTTTGCTTTGCCATTTGCAATTACTTAAAGTTTAAGAAATATATATATATATGTGTGTGTATATAAAAGCAGAAATCTAGGAGTACTGTTGTCTCTTTCCATCCTTTAATTCCCTTTCAAATTAACAACAGGTCACTACTTTAGGACTTAGCACAGCCAGCAAGCAAAGCACTTCAAGATTTCCCACAATGGAACATGTTAAATAAATTACATTCTTGATATTTACATGTGGGATTTCTTTCAGGACATTTCCAATTGTAAAAACCCATAACCCATTATCAGTCACGCTTCAATACTTAAGGATGGAAAGAAGAACAGATTAAAAACATGGCTCAATTATTTCTGCAGAAATTTAAGAAATCCTCTGTTTTAATGACTCTGCAGACTTGGACTTGGCCTGTAATTTTGAACAAGTCAATTATATTTCCACTGTCAGACAAAATCCTCTCTTCTCTTTTGGGCTCTGCTGGCTTGACACCAAAAGTCACTAAAAAGCATAAAAAGTAACTAATGTGCCTGAACTATGTGAATATTCAAAAAAACCTTGAATAGCACCATATATTTCCATCAATGCTAGTTATCAATAACAGATTTTACTGCAGAGTTTGGAGATTCAGTAAGATAAAGCCTCAAGGAATTGTCTGTAACTGAGCTAATAATTATTTTTCTTTGCTGGAAGCACAGTGTTCTAAAGAATAAATTGGAAGTTTTCAGTAATAACCATTTGCTTCTGTAGAAGGACACCACTGACCCTGCAGAGATCTCATGAATACTATAATTCCCTCTTTCCCTCTCCACAATCCTAACAAATCAATTTCCCTTGGAATCCACATGCAGTCCAGTTCAAATACAAAATTTTGCATCTACTAAAAATACTTTTGGGCCCATCAACCCTTTGGAACAAAGCAGAGTGTGGTTCTTGGAGAGTGGACAGCAAGCCAAGGTACAGAAAGGAATTGTATAGACACTGAATTTGTAAGAACAAGTTATTGTCATGCCTGCAATTCCAGAACAAAACCAGCAGCTACAGCCTCCATGAACCTTTCTAACCTGACCTGCAAAAATAAAAGTGAGTTTTACTGCCACCTGCTTTGGAGCAGATTGGAGTGGGAAGCAGTTTTGCTACTGAACAAAACAGTTCAAGACTTCACACTCGAGCCATTTTACACTGAGGCAAACCCAGGAGCTGTCAGATTTATTCAGCATTTTGGAAAACCTACAAAAAGGTGAAAAGAATATGAGACATGAATGTGAGAGGTGAGGAAAGCGTTGGTCAGTTAGATGAGAAAGTGACTTGTGATTAATTTTTTATCCAATAATTTTACCTAATATTCCAATTCCAACACAGTATTTAGACAACTAAATAAATTGTCCCAAAATGACAACATATGCACTCTAGAGGAGCCAAAGGTTACCATTTGATATAGCTCTTACATGGAAAACAGCAGGACTAAGACTCCAACATGACTTTCCTGAATCTCAGGGAAGCCAAAAGTACCCTGGGCTGCATCAAAAGAGGAGTGGCCAGAAGCTCAGTGGAGGTGACTCTGTCCCTCTAGTCTCCTCCCATGAGACCCCACCTGGACTGTATCCAGCTCTGGGGCCCCCATCCAAGAAGGATGTTGACCTGTAGAAGAAAATCCAGGTGGCCACGGAGATGACCACAGGACTGGACCAGCTCTGCTCTGAAGCCAGGCTGGGACAGCTGGGATTAAGCAGCCTGGAGAAGAGAAGGCTCCAGAGAGAACTTAGAGCACCTTCCAGTGCCTAAAGGGGCTCCAAGAGAACTGGAGAGGAACTCTGCACAAGGGCATGAAGTGAGAGGACAAGAGGGAGAGGATTTACACTGATGGAGGACAGGTTCAGATTGGATATTAGGAAGAAATTCTTCCCTGTGAGGGTGGGGATGCCCTGGTACAGGTTGCCCAGAGAAGCTGTGGCTGCCCCATCCCTGGAGGTGTCCAAAGTTGGATTGGACAGGGCTTGGAGCAACCTGGGATAGGGGAAGGTGTCCCTGCCCATAGCAGGGGAATTGGAACCAAGTGATCTTTAAGGTCCTGTCCACCCCAAGCCATTCCATGGTTCTGTAATTAAATCTGAGCTACTCTGGGCTAAATCTAACTTGCTTCAAGCAAGAATGAATTTACCAAAATCTCTGCAGCTCCTGTGCTGGATGTGGAAAATCTCTCTCAATGTACCAGTTCTGGTCATGTGAGCAGTAATTTGACCAGAGGAGCAAAACATCAAGCTCTGCTGGAGGGATGTGTGAAGGCATTAAAAAAAAAAAAGGAATTTTATTTTTAAAGTCTTGTTCTTTTTGTTATTAAAAGGCACGTCCAAGTCCTCCAGAATGAGGCACATTCACATGGCATCAGTGATGTTGGAGCTGCACTGATTTACTACACAGAGAACTTGGCCCCCAGTTGCCTGTGCCATTGCAATCCTTAAATCAATGGGGGATAAGAAACCATCCTGAGATGGCAATGGAGACTCTATCACACCTGAGGGATACAGAAAAATCCTTTGCTCAGCCTTTAAGGTCGAGGTAATGGGACTGCACATGGCACCAACCTGTTATGGGCAGTCATTAATGAGTGAGAAGCAGGAATTAGAGAGGCAAGAGACCCATTAGAGAGTTCAGGTTCTCCCACTGGCCAGCACAGGCCTGATTCCTCCAGTATATCCTCCACTGACCAGACAAGATGCACCAGAGCAACTCCATTTAGGAGTGTTATTTATTGTACTTATTTATAAGATACTTACTAAGAGGCAGCTAAAAGCTGCACATGAAAAAGAAAATGCAAGGTCTCAATAAAACTATAGATGAAAAAAAAGAAAAAAGCCATAAATGGGACAAATTCAGGCAGTATTTGAGCTCCTTTTTTGTGTCCTGATAGGAAAATCAACTAAACTAAAAAAAACCCCAAAACATGAAAGTTGCAAAAGTCAAGGCACTGTGTGGTCTATTGGAAGGTGTCCCTGCCCATGCCAGGGGGTTGGAACAAGACGACCTTTAAGGTCCCTTCCAACCCAAACCATTCTATGACTCTATGATTCTATGAACCTTCCCCATTTTCAGCAGGGACAGCCCCAAAAGATTAAGAGAAAGAAAGGAGGTGCAAAGATTAGGAAAAATCTCCCTCTACCCCTTCACACTTTTATAAGAGATGGCATTAAAAAGTGTATAAGCTCACGACCTGGCAGGAGAGTGATCCAGTAGCATATAAACAGAGCCAGCTGTCCTGGCTAAAATTTTTGTTCAATAAATGAGGAAGATTTCCATTTTCATCGCAGAAAAAGGGAGCAGGAAGCATTTATAGGTGAGAATAACCACAATCAACTCAGAGCTATAAAATCCCCCTTGGTCAGGAAGCAAGTCCTGAAGTGCCCAAGAAGAATTTAAATCACCCTAAAGGCTCAGAATTCTGTAAAAAGAATAGGGACAGCAAAGAGGGACAAAGCACATAGTGTTTATTACTTCTGCAGTGTTACTCAATAAAATGCAATGGTGCTTTAAAATCCTGGTACAAAGTTGACTTCTTGTTTCATTAAAAATAGTCATTCCCCCAAGACATGAAAGGTATTGCTGAGATTGGCCACAACCTGGGACTTTTAGAATGTAAACAACAAAATCATAACATGGCCAACTCCTGACAGCTTGGAACAGCCTGGCCAGGGAAGGGGAGAAGTCACAATTGCTGGGAGTGTTCAAAAATAAACCAAGGGACTTCCCAAGGTTTAGTGGCCTTGGTGGCATTCAGTCAAAGCTTGGACTTGGAGATCTTGGAGGTCCTTCCCAATATTAATGATTGCATGACTCCGTGATTCTGTGATCTTCAGCACCCCAAAAGGGACAAGAACATTTCAGGTGCACAGTTAGGTCTCCAAACACAACGAGGAACCTGAAAAACCCCAGAGAGCTGCAGCAAGCCAGGAAAAGGAGGGCAAGAGGAGCTGTGACAGGATTTATGAAATCTGTAGGATGTTCAGCACACCATGCCCAGCACAAGAGGAGTAACCCCATCATCTGGTGAGCATCTGGAATGGAGCTGCCTGTTCCTTGCTCAGCCACTTGTGTGGTGCTACACAAACAACACCACTGACTTATTTTCTGTGCTCCAAGTTGGAGCTTCCTGAGTCTCCTCAAGAGAGTTTATGCTACAGAAAGAATCATGGGCATTCTTCCCCCTTTTCTAACCCTAAAAAGTTCTTTACCTAAAGTGAATTAGCTCTGCCAAATATTAGCAGTACATTCAGCAGCCTTCTCCTGAAAATCTCAAACCACTTTTTGGGGGAGAGACTATAAACTGAATGAAACTGATTTTGTCAGACAAAAATTAATATGGGTAGTGAACACAACAACAACAGTAGAGTATCTTGTGGGCATTTCTTCAACCTGAAAGCACTTTAAAAGGCATTATAGATTCATTGATTCATAGATTTTAAAAGCCAGAGAGAGCAATTCTGATTATCCAACCTGATTTCCTCCCATAAAATTTTGTCCCATCACTCCCACATCAAGACTGGGGACTGCAGCTGGACTAAAGTATATCTTATAAAAAAGACATTTGAATCTTGATTTAAAGGTTTGTGGCAAAGCCAAATCCATCAAGCCCCCTCCATAAGCAGTTCTAATGGCTGGTTACCCTCATACAGATTGAATTTGTCAAGCTTTAACTCTTATCTCCTGATCTCCTCCTATGTGAGAACAATAGATTAACAAGCCCCTTGCTATCTACTTGATGTCTTTTTTCCTAGAGAGGTACACACACACCATGATTGAGTCCTCTTGGATGTCTCAAACAGAAATTTGGATGGCACAAATTTTAAAGTCTGATTTTCAGACATCAAACAGCTTTGGCTTTTCTCTGCACCCTCTCCATTTTTGCAAAATAGTTTTAAGTGCAGGCATTGTCATTATCTGCTTCACAGAGCACTCAGTTCAGGCATCTCTTAAGAGGAAACAGATCATCACCATCTCAAGAGGAGAAATAACAACAACAGTGTTTGTCAAACACGAATTGAAGGGGTTAAGGCAATTCTAGCAAAGAATGAAAACAGAAATTGGGTTGTGGTATTTTGAAAGTGATGTGCCATTCACCTTTAGGTTTTCTCAGGATAAAACCCCACTGTGGAAGGAGTTGTGATTAAAGCACAGGGGCACATGAAGTCAGCCCTAATCTGGCCAGGCTGGACAAGAACAGCACACACAGACTCATGAGAAGGTTGCACAACTTCAGTCTGAGCCCTCAGTTAGGAAGCAGAAGCGCTACTACCACTCATCACTGCCATTGTCAAATTAAAACTACAGGTGCTGGAGCAGCCAAAATCGGTGCTAATGCAGGTATTTCTGTGTGTTATGGTGTGGTTATTCACCCGCCTGTAAGCCAAGTATCACAGCTGGGAGGTTCAAGCTCCCACAGTGGCCATAATCCCTTTTTTTACATGGGATGTGTGTCAGCAATGCAAGGGTCACCAATCCCTTGTAGTCATAGAAAAATTGGTGCTTGAATTTTCCTGGCAGATGGAGCATACACAACTCATCAAAAGCAGAGACAGCTACATTTTAGAAGTACACAATTCATCAAAAGCAGAGACAACTACATTTTAGAAGTTTTAATTCCCATCCCTGTTCTAAGAAGGATCCCTTGCTACGACGACCAGGGCTCCACCCCTGGAACACACTGGGGAAGAATTACACAAATAAGGAGGAACTAAAATCCTTTCCCTACACCTAGGCCAGGCCTCTCTGTCACCCAAGACACAGAAAAAACAGACACAGAAGCTGTCCAGATGATTCCAAAGCAATTTCAAGGTCTGTTGTAAAATCAGCACTGATAATTTCAGATCCCTAACACTGGTATATTTTAGAACAGGGGCACAATGGCATTACCTTCCACTCAGCAATTTTAGTTTATATCTGTCTGCAAGATAAATTCCTCCAGCCTAACCCAACAAAACTGATGAGCCAGAGGTAGTTTCAAAGGAGGGAGGACTCTGCATCTTGAGGGGCCAGGGAGATTTGAGCAGCAATAGCACCCCTGCCCAACCTAGAAAGTGAAGAACAGCAGAATTTTGGTGTTTTTCTAAGGGATATAGAGGTTTTGCAAGCTCATGTGACAGGCTCTGAACACGGTAGTGCTGCAACATATTTGAAAACGAGCCTGGCTTGTTCCACCTTTCTGAGCTCTAGCTCTCTATTGTAACAGATGACACAATTAAAAATAGAAAAAGGATGTGGTCTCAGCAAGGATTGGAATGTGTCTGTGCCTGTTGGATGGAACATATGGTGGAATATTTTTACATCTTATAAGGAGCGGTGTATTGGACATGTGCTGCTGCTCGTGAGATGCAGCAGCAGAAAAGCTGCATTAAAATTTGCTCCCTGACAAGAGGAGCTGCCAGGGGCCGTGGCCATGCACAGGAATCATCAGCAGGACAGCACGGAACACACCAGGAAACCTTTCATTTTACGCACCGTTGGAGTTAATTCGGAAGACATTGGCTGAAGTCTCCTGAAAAAGTTCCTGCAGCTCGCTGGGATCAATCTGGGTGGCTGTGAAGAGAAAAAGAGAAAAAAATAAGTGTTAATACTGGACCACCAATCACTTTGAAAGGGGGATGGTGCTTTAAAAGGGGATGTAGATTCCTCCTTGCTGCAGAAATTTAGCCCAGGCAGGGTGGTCTGATGCAGTTTTACACAGTGCCTGGTTGTGGAACTTGCACTGGACAGACAAATCCAGCACCACCAGGAGAGTGAAGATGCTGCTGCAACACAGTGGATACAGCCCACATGGACTGAGATGGCATTTGTAGGGATTATCAGCAACCAGATTACAAATAATTCCACCTCATTTACCAAGTGGGAGTATCAGAACCACGACTGAATGAGAAACCACAATGCCAAGTGATGGTCACCCAGCACTTTTCAGAGCAGGAGGGCCCATAGCAGGTCCTGCCTGTGAAAAAAGCAGTGAGCAGAGAACACCTGCACTATGGGGTCAAAGCTTTTGGGGCAGGAGGGAGGTGGGAGCTCAGTGGGATCTCCACACATTCCTCTCCTAACCCCCAAGAGAGGTTTCTCTTCTTATTATTCCTTCCTGATAGCTCAAATGCAATGAGTCAGTGCCAGGAATTTCTACTGCTGGTGAACAGAAAAATTCTCACAACTTCATTCCCAAGGTCCCCACTTTAGCCAAGGTACTCAAATCTGCCCTACAAGGAGAGTACTGAAGTGAGGGTTTGAACATTTTGGGGTTTCAGGTTTGGTGGAAGGTGGGGTGGGGGTGCTTTGTTTCATTTTTGTTTTAATTTTGTTGTTGTTTTGTGGTTTTTGTTTGTTTGTTTGTTTTGGGGTTGTTGTTTTGTTTGTTTAGGATTTTGTTTGTTTGGGTTTGGTTGTTTTTGTTTGTTTGGTTTGGTTTTTTAGCTTCATTTCGCAACTTTAGAATCCCTGAAACTGTCCCCAACTTCTCCACAGTTTCATCATCCCCAGAGAAGGAGTCATGTGGTGGTGGACTGAGCTATACTAGAGAATCACAGAATATTTTGGGTTGGAAAGGATCTTAAAGATCATCCAGTTCCAATTCCCTGCCATGGGCAGGGACACCTTCCACTATCCCAGGTTGCTCCAAGTCCCATCCAACCTGGCCTTGGACACTTCCAGGGATGAGGCAGCCACAGCTTCTCTGGGAACCTTGTGCCAGGGCCTCACCACTTTCACAGGGAAGAATTTCTTCCTAATATCCAATCTAAATCTACCTTCCTTCAGCTTAACACCATTAATTATGGCTGTATTAATTCCATCTCACAGAGTAAGGATACATCACGTAAATAAGCTTTAACCAGGCATTTCAATTTTGATTGATCACAGTCACCAGAGAAACACTCATTTGTAACAATGTCTTTGTCACCAGTTTTATGGCAGCAGCTTCTCCGCAGATTTTTTATTCTGCCTCCCACATATGTCAGCTTTTTTGGGTTTCCCAGGAGCTGCTTTACCTGAGACTTTGGTCATAACTTGTAGCACCCCAGGGCTTGTCCACCCAACAGAGTCCAACAGCCCCTGTTATCACCCAGCTGCTCCTCTGAGCTGAAGCATCTCAGACTCAAACAGGAGCTGAGATTCATTTATTCAAGTCAGCAGAGTGGAACTCTGACTTACTCTGCATCCCTTCACCAGATTCCCCTACTCTGCTAAAGCACCACAGACCCAACCTGCACTTGGCAGAGCAGAAAGACAACCATGAAGCAAGGCAAAAATGAGGAAAATTGGGCAAAACAAGAAGCCTGCTGGATGCACTGCTTAGGTTAAGGGCTGAAGATGCATCTCTCAGTGCTGGAGGAGCAGCTGCACATCCAGAGAGCAGATTTCCCACTGCTTCTCACACTCACTGAGACGGTTCAGCCCTGTAACAGCTGTAAATAAAGTAAGTCATGGATCAGCCTGTCAGGATGACACAAATCCAGGGTATTAAATGCTGTTTAATCCAAATGCACAGGGCCTCATTGCTAGAGATTTTCCCATTCTTCTCTTCCTGCAGTTTCTCCTAAATCAACTCTGCAGACACTCCTTTCCTTTGTTCTCTCGAGGAGGCTGCAGAAGAGCAGAAATCAGCATGGGCTCCCTGTCCCCCAGGAATTTCACTTGTTACTAACAAAGTCCAGCTCCCATTAAATCACTGGCAGCACAGGAAAGATTTTTAGATCTTTACAGACTGTGATTACCCCCATTTTAAGAGTTTTTTTCTTAGATTTTCAGGGTGCTAACATGTTCCAGAGGAAACTCTTCTGCACATTTTGGGATAGAGCTCATTTTGGATGGGTGGGTTTTTTTTTTAAACTTCTTTATTTTATTCTATCCTTAGAAACACTAAATTTGCCTCAACAGATTTTTATCCTGGCCCAGTGATCCTGAATCCCCATGCACTGAGGTACTGAACAAAGCCTCAAATGAACCATGAAGGAACCAAACCAAGGGTTGGGAGCTCCCTCAAGAGCTCAGATGGAATCGCCCAGCTGGGAACAGCACTGCTTTAAATCCCCAAACAATCCAGGCTGCAGACTCCAGTGTGCTCCCCCATGGGGACACTCCTGCAGGTACCCCTGAGGAGTCATTTCAAATGCCAAAGTCACACCAAGAGTCAAGGTGAAATATCCCAAATGTTGCAAAAGGCAGGAGAAGCACCAGTTTCACTGAGAAGGAAACACAGAGCAACACTGAGAGTCCAGAGTTGTTCCATGGAGTTAAAAACTACCCAAAAATTCAGGTGATAATTTGGGAGGGTGTGATTTATTTATATTTATTGGTGGGAGACCAGTTTTCTCACCCTGTGCCACAATCCCCTAATGGGAAAGAGACAATGCATGTGGATCACACTCTGAAATCATGGAAATAATTCAGTTTTTAAGCCTCCACATATTCATTGTAGTCAAAATTATATAAATGGAAGAGGACTGTGAGGTTATAAACTCCTCCTCAAAGGCTTCTCAGTCCACACCTAACAGCACCCACAATCACCCTCACACCTAAAAAAAAAGCAAATTAAATCTAAGAAAAACCCAACCAACAACACAAATTAAACTTTCGTCCAAAATTTCCAAACAATTACTTTGAAAATGCAATTCAAGGAGAATGTTTTTTCTGAGAAAATTGCACTGTATCTGGCTTGCAGTTTCCTGCCCCGAGACTTTTTATTTCACGTCACAGCACGCTGCCAGTTCTGGCTTTTATTTTGTTTTTATTTTGCAAAAGAAAAGAAAATAGCAACAAGGAGGCTGTTTTAACTACTCCAATTTCAAGCTTCAACACGTCAAGCTGAGATGTTGTAACTATTCATGGAGGATGCAGCAGTTCAAGCAGACAAGCAGAACAATTTAAAAACAGCAGCAGAAAGCAAAGCAAAACTGCCTCTGTACTACCATGCCAAGGAAGAAAAACCAAGACTGAGAAGTGGATGTGAAGTCTGATAAAAAATTAAACATCTTTGATTACATCAAGTGAATACTTAAATATTGTTATTCCCCAAGAAGGATTAGGAGGTTTCTGATAGGCATTAAATGATGTTATGCATTAAATACATGCCCTGACACTAACAGAGTTCAGGGCCACAGCTGGGAAAAAATTACTTTTATTTACACTCTGGGTCCTCAAGGCTGTGAAGGTTTTGCAGTGGATGTGTTACAGAATCCCACATGCAAATGGTTTCTCCTTTACTTCCTTAACTGGATATTTCAAAAAAAAACCATTTGTACTGTTTCCATTTATTTTCCCCGTTTATTTTTCCAGGAAAATCCCCTTGGATCCCAGGACAACCCAACTTCCTCTGCTATCATTTCAACCTCCTCCTGCCTAGCATATAGTGATTTCCTGCTATATTTATTGCTGTTATATTTGTTTTTATTCATAGAAACCATAGAATGTTTTGGGTTGGAAGAGACCTTAAATATCATCTGCTCCTGCCACCATGGGCAGGGACACCTTCCACCAGACCAGGTCACTCAAACCCTCATCAACCAACACCTAAAGCAGCAGCAAACAAAGGCATTTCTGATATTTGCCTATTTAATTCTTCTTTCTCTTGCCTGAAAAGCCCCATAGGCACCCAGGTAGGTGCAACAGATGGAAAAAAGAGCTTTTCAACACCTGCTCTGCCAAAACAAAGTGTGCCACTGCACACTCTGCAGGGGGACACCTCAGCTGTGAGTGGGACCTTGGGGAACTTTGTGATTTGAGTGTGGAGTTTTATCCAGAAATTGCTTCCTCTGGGCAAAAATCTGTGAGGCTGCAGCAAGTTTAAACCCAGCCATGCAACATCACCTCACACCCATGTGCTGTGCAGGGGTGGCATCTCAGACCTCTGTGTTAGCTGTCACACTCTGGATCAATGCAAAAAAGGAGAAAGGAAAAAAAAAAAAGGAAAGAAAGAGAAAACTGAATCATGGAATCACTTAGGTTGGAAAAAACCTTTGAATCCAACCATTAACCAAGCACTGCCAAATCCACCACTCTGTGTGCCTTGAGTGCCACATCTACACATCTTTCAAATATCTCCAGGGATGGTGACTCAGTCACTTCCCCTGACACCCTCTTCCCATGACTGAAGAAATTGTTCCTAATACCNGTTCCCATGACTGATGACCCTTTCACTGAAGAAATTGTTCCTAATACCCAATACAAACCTCACCTGGTCAATCTTGAGGCCATTTCCTGTTTTTCTACCATTTCCTACTTGGGAGAAGTGACAGACCCCAGCCTGGCTGCAATCTCCCTTCAAGGAATTGTAAGGAGTGGTTGAGGAGCTTAAAAATCCATGCAAGCCTTACACACAATTTTTGCAACCACTGTTTCAGAGAACCCTCAGAGTGCATCACTGTCCACGATTCAGAGCAATTATAATCTTTAATTCATCACAATTCTGTCTCCAGGAGACAACTCTGGATGAGGACTGGCCAGTGGAGGGATGTGGTGTCTGTGCTTGGAGCAAAACAGAACCCAAGGACTCGTGGGCTGCTTCCCCCACTCCTGCTCAGGAGGGAGAAAATAATTCTGCTGCACCTGGGCATCCCTGGGGCTCTCAGGTGCTGGGACAATCCACAGCTCCAAGGAGCACCACCAGCAGCTTTGGTAGGGAAGGAGGAATCCCAGCAGGAATTTATTTCAGTTCCTCCTCAAGACAAGCCAAATACAATGCCTGACCAGGCTTATAAGGTCTTGTCTCGAGTGATCTGGATAAAATTAATGTAAAAGGGAATTGCTGGAGGTCCAGGACAACACTCATGGCAAAGGAACCCACAGGAACATCCTTTCACTTAATGTTAATGAAAAGCAACCGTGTTTGCCACGTTAATCTTCCTTTCCTATTAATTATTTCACACTAATTTGGAGCTCCTAATGGCTTTTCTGCAGCCAGGTGAAGTCAATTCCCTCCCTGAACTCAATTTTGCAGCAGACCCAAAATAACCTAAAAGTTGCAGAGAAGAAGCAGCAGTAATTAAAGTAACTCAGGTAAAATGGGGGAAAAGAGGAAAAACAGGACAAGAATTTGATCTTTCTACTCACAATACCTAATGTGGCTGTTGCAAAGCAACTCAGCACCTCAAATTGCCATGGATTTATCCCCAAAGCACCACCAAGAATTCTATCTGTGGGCTGTTAAAGACAGTCACAGATTTCCTGCAGCTTCTCTGCTTTGAAAGCTTTAACTGAAGCTACAGCATCATCCTCTGCTGAAGAAACTCCCACAGAAAGTTACTTGGTCTCCAAACTCCTCTTTTGTGCCATGAAACACCTGCAAGGAGTAAAAAAAGCAGGCAGGAAGCAAACCTGCTCACTCTGATTTCAAACCATCCACCCCAAATCCTCAGTTTACCTCCAGCAGTATGGATTAAGCCCCACCACACCCAGCCCTGTGGCTTAACCCTTTCACAGCTGAGCTGAGTGGATGAGTCTCACCCATCCAGCACCTTGTTCCTCCTCCAGGACCACTCAAGCCACTGCAAAGCTTCAATTCCTCCCTTTTCATACCATTATCCAAGAGAATAATTCCTCATTGAGTACTGAGAGCCACAATGAGAGCCATGTGCCTCTGGCACTGGGAAATAAACTTCAGGGAGAGGAAGAGATTGATTTTTTGGCAGCTGGCCAGAGAGGAAAAGAGATTTGCTCTGGAGAAAAAATGGTAAATTCATGTATTTGTTTTAGTTTTTACTCAAGAGTTGGCATTAAAGTGAAAAGGTGGAAGAAGGTGAAGGAGGCCAAGGAGAAGAGAGAGTAAAGAGAAAGAAGCAGATTGTCATGCAAGGAAGAAAATGCAAAAGGCAAGAAGTGGTGGGGGCACAGACACCTACAGCCACCCTAGACAAAGTCCTTTAGTCCCAGCACTCAACAGCTTCCCAGGGTGTTCCTCCCTGTGGATTCTCTGGTGTCTGATCCCATGTTCCACACAGCCCTTGGTTTCTTCCACTGTTTTGGTCTTCCACTGCCTTCCCCTTTCACATAAACCACAGGACCTTTGATTCTCCTCATCACATCTGCTCTCCTGCTGACACTGGTTAAAATAAGCTTCAACAAACACCAGGACAGAAAGGATTGCCCAAGCACGTGTTTGAACAAAGTTCCTTTCCTCAAAACAGCCAGCTTAAAATAGAAAAGGAAATGGAAGAGAATGAAAGAATCATGTGTAATGTGAAGTTGCTCCTGGTGTGAAAGCCTGGGAGGTTTTTATTTCCTGCTGATGAAATTTGAGTGAAATAAGTGATAAAGGGAAATGTAAGCAAAAATCACACTCATCAGGCAACGTGATTTTCATCAGCATTGTAAAATGTGAGGCTGTTTCACATGGAAAAGCTCTGAGGCTCTTTGATACAGATTTGTCCAAAAGGGCCTGGGTCTCCTCAGCACAGCCACAGCACAGGAGGGGGCACCTATGGAATTACAGGTGTAAAAATTGGGATGAAGCTGGTGTTTGCACCCATCCTCCCTCAAAGCTCTCCTCACACAGCAGGGTCGGTGTGTTCAAGAACTCAATTCCCTACGGGTTAACTCAAGGTCTCTGTTTGCATTAACACTTATAAACTCCTGTTCTCTTTTTTTTTTTTACTTTTTAAATCATCTTCCTGATTTGTCCAAGTTCTCCCAAACATACAAAATACATTTTTCCTGGTTTTAGAAATGAAGTTTTACCTGAAGGTAAAATTCTTCTCAGCTGGAAGAACATGTTACATCCCACCCATCTAATAGGGAGAGGTGTTAGGTAGTGAAGTACCTGCCTTCTCCTCCTCTCCCTAAGGGAAAACCAAGAATCATAGAATTGACTGAGTTGGAAGAGACCCACAAGGATCACTGAAGTCCAGCTCCTGGCCCTGAACAGGACAATCCCAAGAATTACATCATTTGTCTGAGAGCATTGTCCAAAAGCTTCTTCACCTCAGACAGGCTTGGTGCTGTGACCACTGCCCTGGGGAGCTGTTCCAGTGCCCAACCACCCTCTGGGTGAAGAACCTTTTCCTAATATCCAATAAATGACACAATTTAAAAACCCTTGACACAATTTTAGGCCCTTCCCTCAGGTCCTGTCACCGGTCACCAGAGAGGAGAGATCAGTGCCTGCCCCTCCACTTCAGCCTTCCCCTACACAAGGACATTGCTCCCACCCCACTTCCCCACCAGATAACACTCCCAGAAAAATTACAGAGAAAAGGAAAGTAAAACCAACACATCTGCTTTCACAGAATAGATTTTTTTTTCTCTTTGAAAGTCCTATCACAGCTACAGCAAGTTGGCCAGAGGAGACAGAGGTTTCATAATCTCTAAGCCAAATTAAGTTCAGGGCCTAAATTCAATGAATGATAAGACCAAGGAGGCAAAGCAGGCAGGGAGAATCATTTCAGGTTGGTAAGGACCCTACCTAGGGTCCTATTTTTGTCTTGGGCTCTCTGAAATGGTTTCAACACCTAAACCTTTTCCAAGACTCTAAATTTACACTTAACTAACATGTTCCCAGAGAAGTAAGTGCAGTGTCCCCATAACAAATGCTCCTGGTAGAGATTTTAAATTTTAACTGGAGCTCAGCATGGTTCTTTCTAGGAAAAACCTAGCAAATAAAATAAAAAAGAAGCCTTGAATACAGATGCAACACACGTTTCTGAGAGAAATAATAAATACAGTGCCTACCCCAAGGGAAGTGAGGAAGCCAAGGAAAAAGGCTATTCAGGCAAAATATGGCCAAAAAATGGCCAAAAAATGGCCTCACTCCCATGTAAGTGAGGCCTAGGGAAGTGGGACCAAAACTGGGCAGCTTGGCAAGTGCCTGTGCCCTGGTGGCACAGCAGGCACTGCAAGGGACACTCCAGCCATGGAGAATTATCCTTTATGGAATTAAAGAAGGTAAAGAGTGAGAATTAATTAGCAGTAAAAGTCAACTTCAGAAATTAAAGAAGATACAGAATTTAGAAACTCTGTCCTCCACAACCTAGCTGAGGAAAAAGGCTGCACACAATTCCTGCACTTCCATTTAAATCAGCCAAGAGATGATTTTCGTCCTAAGCCAATTGGAAGGAGCATTAAACCCAGGAGTGCTTTGCCATATTCCCATCCTCCCCATGAGGGAAACAGCCTCCTGCTATTCCAAACACAGAACCAAGTCCTCAGCCACAAAAATACAAACCTCTGTGTACCCAAGAGCTGGTTCAAAGAGAAAAGGAAACATTAGGAAACATTAGAGATTGATGAGACACCAGCACAAATTGCATACAGAAGCTGTGGATGTGTCAGATATGGAAGTGTTCAAGAAAAAGTTGGATTGGACCCTCAGCAACCTGGTCTAGTGGAAGGTGGGTTGGAACAAGATGATTTTGAAGGTCCCATCCAACCCAAATGATTCTGTGGTTCTATGATTAATTATCTTTTTACAGTGCAATCAAGATTCAATCAGATTTGCTTTGCATTATTTCTGGTTCAGATGTTTTTGTTCACTTTGGTATCCTTCTTTAGCAAATATGCTAATAATAAACTGCTGAAGAAGAAAGGAAAAGACTCTCTAGTGAATGGCACCTCACCTGGTGTGTCCAGGACATGTCTCAGCTCATGTAGGAGTGCAGCCAAAGAAATCTGCAACTGCGTTAAAATCATAGAAATCATAAAATGGTTTGGGTTGGAAGGGACCTTAAAGATCATCCAGTTCCAACCCCCTGCCTTGGCTGGAGAAATGTGTCAACAACTCATTGTTCAGCTTTGCCAAACCTTTGGATCCATGTCCCAGAGGGTGCATCTCCAACTTTCTCAGAGCTGTAATAGTCAAAACCAGCCTCCCAAACCCACCCGTGTGCTACTAAGGAAATAAAGAGAAATATCCAAACTGTCCACAAAGAGAGGTTGTTCCTAGAGCCAACCCTGAGTCAAACACTCTGCCAGACCATGCACTGACTCTTGGCCAGAGAGGCTCCTCCTTGGGGAGCATCACATGTTCCATGAGCCCAGACGTGAGCATTTAGCAGCCCTGCCCAAATTCTCTCCAGTCCTGGAGGTGGATTTAGAAGTGAATGGCAAATCCATGACCAAAATCCTGGAAAATCAGCAAGTACAGTCTTGACAAGGAGCAGAGGACTCCCAGAGAGGATCAGAAACAGCACGAGAGAAAGCTGTTGGCACAAGGTGTCACTCAGAAGATGAGCTACACTCTGTTGTAAAAGCAAAGTGCTGGATAAAGCAGACATGCTGCTTCCAACTCATGATGGGGACGAAAACACCCAACAAAACTCAAACAAAAGTTCCAACCAACCAACAAACTTTGCTACATTACTACCCTAGCACTTTATTTCAATTTATTATTAACAAGTTCTCTTCTTTTGAAAGACCACTAGAAATATATCAGATTTTTTTCCCAGCAGAGAGTGACAGTTTGTGCTTCTCACTCTTTTCTTCTCAAGCTCGTTAAAGATGTTTGACAGCAACATCAGCCTTCAGTACAAAACCTGATATTCTCTACATCTGCATTAATGCTGCCAGAAAAACCTGTTCTCATCCTATGCTCCTGTTTAGGCAGCAGGGGAAAAAACTAAAAGCAAAAAAACTCCAAACCAGCATAGAAAAACAAACAAACAAACAAACAAACACACTGCCTTCTAATTTCTAAGAAAAACAGCAACTCTTGTTGATTTAGTAAAGGAAATGTCAAAGACTCTCAAGGCTGTTAGTAAAATAAAGAGCCCATCACTTCATGGGGGCAACACAATGGCTAAAAGTGATTTGAAGGTCAGGTGAGGTTGGCAGCCCATGGGAAAGGAGCTGGTGGGATCCTCAGCCCTGTTCCACCTGCTCAAAGCTCTGCACAATGAACAAAGGAACTCAGAGAACTCCCACTCTCACCATGGGAATCCACGCGGGCTGTGCTGCTCTTCTCCAGATGGGAGAATTAAGGGAAAAGTTGATTTTCCGTGATGGTTAAATGCAAAATAGATTTCAGATTTTAAGCAAAATTTTATGAAGAATAAATGCAGAGCAGAGCTGGGTAGTGAGTTTAGAAGCTGCTAATTTTGGCGGTGTGGAAAATTTGGTTTTGGTTGGACAGTTTTACAATTAGGAGTTTTTCTCCATTTTTAAGCAGTGGGAAGACAAACTTTAAAAGGTTTTGCATAATTCTGATGTGTCACCAAGACACAGTTAAATCCCTTTTAAATGAAAAAAAATTACTTCTTTTTTTTTTTTTTAATTTTTGCTGGTAGTAGATTAGGACAGAGTTAAAAGGACAATTCATTTTTGGTTGAAATAAATCAATGCACTGGAAAATACCAATTAATTTTTGAAATATCCCTATCAAATCCTATTGCTTCTTGCTTTCCAAGATGGAAAGTCTAATCATGTTCCCTCCTTCATGCTCCAAAGCAGTGGCAAAAGCAAGCATTAAGGCAGTGTCTACCTTTATTTTTAAAAGACAACCTAAGTCATTAAAAAAACAAAAAAGGCAATTTAAGGTATTTGACAGTTTGTTTACTTTTTTAATATTGATGCTGTATGAGGATATAAATAAAACCTGAGTGAAAGCAAGTTTTGTTTGTACTGCCATATTCCTGGGATAGTCTGCAGTCCTGTGTTAATGCAAACACAAACAACAGCACCAACAGGATGTGAAAATGTAAAGGAATTGACTGGAAAAGCAAAGTGGAAATGATTAATCTTACACTTACTGCCTGAGCTGTTGGGAGTGTAACGTGAAAACAGCCAGCAAAAAAGATGAAGAATCCAAATATTTTTGAAATGCCATTATTTAAAAATTTATTGGTGATATAAATCACAAAATACTGTTTTTATTTTTAAACTGGCACTTAATCAGCCTCTCTTCTGGTCTTATTAATGAACTCAGCACTAATTGCCTTAGAAAATAACTTTTTAAAGATTCAGGCTATTAATGACAAGATGGAGATGATTCTTTTTCCTGATTAAATCCATGTGATGCAAGTGAGTGGTAGCAGAAAAAACCAGCCCTATGAACAAAAGAGAGAAATCCTAGAAAATATTACCTTGCCACAGCTTTCCAGTTGAAAAAAACACATCCCATTGGGATGGAACTCTGTGAATGCTCTGTCCCTGGAAGTGTCCAGGGCCAGGTTGGATGGGGCTTGGAGCAGCCTGGGAGAGTGGAAGGTGTCCCTGCCCATGGCAGGGGGTGGAACTGGATGATTTAAGTTCCTTTCCAACCCAAACCATTCCATGATCCAGGTAAATGGATATTTCTACACTCCTTGTAAATGTGATGCTGGACTCTCAAGTTTGTTCCAGAGTCAACACTTGTTGCAGCACAAAACTGTAGAATTTCAACTGTAGAAAATTTTCTTCCTATTTTCTTCCTCTTCATAACTTTCTTCATAACTAAAAATTCAGGCCATTTCAAGGACACAGGAGACAAATTGCTCCCACAGTAAGTAAAAACAAAAATCTCAGAGAGACCTTGCAGAGTCTTTGAGACCTGCATGAAGAGTTTTCACAAACTAAAAGCCCCGGAGAGATGAAGTGAGATCTGGGATGACAGGACAGCAGAAATTACTGGAACAGAGACAAAGTGGATGCAATGGAAAATAGCAGTGGAGCAATGCAACAGCTGGCACCCATCTATGGGAAAAAGAGGTTTGTGCACGGGTAATGTTGTAAATGCTGGAGGAGATTTCCCAGCTCAGAGTAAAAGTTCCAACTGATGCGCCCTTCTCTTCTGGAGAGCTTCAACTATCCATCAAAGAAAAAAAAAAGGAGCAAGGTAATTTATTAGACATTTTAAAAACAAATGAAAAATGTTAATACACCCCTTGCCATTTATTGGGAATCTTTATCATGTTTAAATAAGAAAACTATACTGCTAATTTATGCATCATACTTTATATACCTTCTCAGCATTAGTGAATGGAGGAAGGAAAATTACTTTTGTTTGCTTAAGATTAAACATAATAGAAACCATCTGGCTCCAAGAATCAGCTCTTTTGGAAGAAATCATAAAACCTATACAGGGTTTTATTATCCATATGTACCAGACCCCATACATTGTTCAGGAAGATGAAGTGCCATCTGCCAGAGCTTCTGGAAGTCTCCTGGGCTTGTTTCTGTGGGACATTTGATGTGGACCTGGTCACCCACAGCTTATGGAATCTGCAGCTGGTCAGCAGAGGTTGTGGAAATGGCCATAAAATGTCCTGTTTTTTGTTACACAGCTGCTGCTGTAGTTATTCCCTGGAAAGGAAGGACTGGCACAGAAGGCATCAGCTCAGCTGCCTCTCCCTGGGATTCACATGGACCAAATTTTGATTTCTCAGATCCTGAGCAAGTTACTGGCGAGCCCTTTTATTGTTCCTCACAGTGAAATGGTCAATGTGGGGAAACATTACAGGATTAGTCATTTATTTGTTGTACACATTCACTCAGGAACAGACCATCCCCATCTACCAAGGGAGGAGTGGAGGAGAACATCATTTTACTGCCATGTATTACAGAGAAAAAAATTACTTTGCTGTTCCACAGACGATTTCAGGTATAAACATTGAGTTGTAGAATGATTTGGGTTGGAGGGGATGATAAAAATCATCTTCTTCCAACGCCTTGCCATGGGCAGGGACACCTTCCACGATCCCAGGATGCTCCAAGTCCTGGCCTTGGACATTTCCAGGAATGGGGCAGCCACAGCTGCTCTGGGCAACCTGTGCCAGGGCCTCAGCACCCTCACAGTAAAGAATTTCTTACTCATATCTAATCTAAAGCCCTTCTCCCTTGTCCTCTACACATCCTTATAAGAAGTAATCTTACAGACCCGTTACTCTACAAGGAAACCTCTAACCCAGCACAGCAACACAGCCCTAAAAAGACAGAGCTAAAAAATAAAGTTCAAGTATAAGAGCAGTTCATTAGAAGTTTATGCAAAGCTGCAGAAGAAATGGAGTTTCTCCATGTGTGATGTGATTTGGACAATGAATATGCCCACACTTGCACACAAAAGAAAAGAAAAGGACTGTATGGGTGTTAGTATTAATTAGACATTATTATATTGCCCTCTGCACCTTTGTAAAGCAAAAGTATCCCTTCCTCATGGGTAAACCAGCAGCATTTACACTGCACTGGGGCTCAGCCCTCATGTTCAGGAGGACTGATCCAACCTCAGGGTCAACTGTGCCTTCAGCTGCAAGACAAAAAGTGACTATTTTGCTGTTTAATTCAGCAGAACTTTGCTGTGTTTCTCATTCTCAGCAGGAGTCATTAAATATCTGCCGACCAGATTTTGCTCTCCATCTTAATTGAAAAGATTCTATTATGTACTTGAAGGCAGACTTTCTCCTTTTCTTTCAAAATAAAACTGAGATGTGGCTTGAAGTATTTGCCTAAAAAAAATAAATAAAAATACCACGGCACTGTGATACTGATGAATATGAGAAAGTGGAAGTGACAGGAAACTGATGAAGAAAAGGCTGAGTTAAATTTTTTAGACAACTGGTTTATTAGCTGAAGCATTCTGGTTTAGATCAACAGATACAAATGCCAAACCCAGTAAGCTGGTTTCAGCTGGAAGTTTTTTTCTTCCTCCCCTTACTATAGTTGAAGCAGCCCCTTACAAGCTTTCAAAGGGAAACATTTTGACATTTTGAATTGAAATACCATGTTCTCAAAATTTGCCCATATTAAAAAAAACCCAAATAGCAAGAAAATTAGAAAAAAAAAAAAAGAGGGTTTTCCCCAAATACTTCAGTTAGTGCAACTCTCCTTTTTTTTTTTCATTTGCAGATAAGTTCTAAACGTAATTGGCAGCCATAAGGAGGAAAAGCTTAACAAGTAAATAAAAATCATTTACATCACCCCCCTGAGTACCAGCACCACTGCTCATGCAGAGAAAAATGCATAAATGCATGTAGAGACATAGAAAAGAGGTGAAACCAAAATATATCTGAAAGGTTTTGGCTCCAAGAGCAAAGCTCGGGCAGACGTGCAACCTCCACAGGAGGTAATCCTTTAGCCCCTCTGGAAGATGTCAAGGAATCCCCAGGCAAATAATCATTTAAGGATCAGGGAAGTAATTCTGCCCAAGAATCCAAGAAATTCCATTTTGAACTATTTCATGTCTCTTTTCCTCCTGTAGCCTCTCTTCAAACATTCTTGCCAGTGCTGCAGGAATTTTCTGACACTTTTTCCATGACAAGTGATAGAACCACAGAATCACAGAATGGTTTGGGCTGGAAGGGACCTTAAAGCTCATCCAGTTCCAACCCCATGCCATGGACAGGGACACCTTCCACCAGACCAGGTTGCTCCAAGTTTCATCCAGCCTGGCCTCGGACACTTCCAGGGATGGAAGCCACCACTTCTCTGAGCATGTTGCTGCATCTGAGGTCAAAGAAAACCCTTCCCCACACCTATTCCCTATCAAATGCCCATGAAAGGGTTAACACCTGATTTCCAGCACACCTACAACCATTCCCTTCTGTGCACACCTCTATTAATAGTAAATGTGAACATGTGAGCAGGGTGTTGCCAGCAATGGCTCTCTGGATTTTTGTCAACGTTGGGATTGCAATAAGAAAATATAATGTTCCAGCAGAAGGAACAGGATTGCTGCCAAATCCCTGCTCCACCACCTTCCCTTGTGCTGGTTTTGCATCTACCAGCATTAAATGGTGGGGGAAAAAGGTGAGGACAGCCTCTGGTTGTGACAGGGGACTAACTCACCCACAAGCCAATAGTGGCCACCTAAAGGGGACCTGTCTTGGATGTGAGTCTGGGGATATCCCATCCCTGGAAGTTGTGGGTGTCCCATCCCTGGAAGTGTTCACAGACAGCTGGATGGGGCTCTGAACAACCTGGTCTAGTGGAAGGAGTCCCTGTCAAAGGCAGGGGACTGCAGTCAGATGATCTTTAAAGTTTCTTCCAATCCAACCTATTCTATTTGTCATATTACCTCTTTTTGCCTCCTTTTCCTTTTCTTCATTCCCTCAGCCTCTCACTTGCTTTTCCCACCCACCACTTTTGAAGTCAGCAGCAGCTGCTGCCATGCAGAACTCACAAAGCAGCTCAGGGAGACTGAGACATGTCACATTCCTCCCTGGGAAAAATTCCTTCCTTGCTCCTTCTTAGGAAGAGAAGGTTGAAACTAAGGGGTGCCCAAAACTGCCTCCATCTCTGTTTCCAGGATGGTGCATCCCCAGGGCCTGTGTTCATCTACAGCAAACTTCAGACCATCCATCCATCTGGTCCTGCTTGAGCAGAGATCTTGGACTTTATCAACTCCAGAGGTTCCTCCCAACCTTCTCTCATTCTACAGCTCCTCAAAAGGAGGAGCTGTAGAATGAGGGAATTCCTCTTCTTTCTTAAAATAAACAGTGATGAAGATCCAAGGAGCTGGAGTGCTATGATTTTCTAGCCAAAGGTTGGATTTGGTTGATGATCTCAGAGCTCTTGCCCAGCCTTGATGATTCTGTGATTCTTTGGTGGTCATATTCTGCCTTTCTCCTTTCCAAATCCCTGTTCAGAGGGGACTGGCACTGGGCAGCAGAACAATCTGCAGGAAATGTGCTACACTGCTGCTGAAACTGGTAATTTGGGGCTTTTTAGAGGCATCTATTGATCCTTAAGTAGTCAGAAGTTGCCTCTCCCAGGTTTCCCATCATGTTGCAGCTCCCAGGTGTTATTCCTTGCACCACCCCCCTGGGCAACCAAGATCATGCAGAAAGCAAGATCATGTAGACTAGGTAGGACACACAGATCTGCTGGGGAAGGAGATGCTTTGCAGGTCAAATTCTCCACTGCTGGTCTGCACTGGATGAATGAAGTAAAGGAGAGCACCGAGAAAACCACACTGGGTATGTAAAAGTCATGGCAGCCAATTCCTCCTGAAAACAGAAAATATCTCCCACACAAAGAAAAGAGATCTTGAAGCTCTTGAAGGCTTGTCAAGAAGGAAGATCCCATCCAGTTCCAATGAGTTCACAGCCTGGTTGGAAAGTTCAGCATGAGGTGATTTCCCCCAAAACTGGTGGAAACGGGAGTTTGGCAGCCTCACCCATTCTCATATCCCACGCCCTGCGCTGTGCTAATTCCACACTTGAGATGGTTTAACCTCCCCCAGAGATCTGAGGAGGTCAATCAGCACTTCTCCTCCAGTTCATTGTACCCAGCAGCCTGAGCAGTTGGCAGCAGTTCCTTTGAGTGAGTTGATTTTATCAGAAATTCCTGCTGCAACCTCCGTGCGTGCACAAACGCCGTCGAGGCTTCTATAATTAGAGCACACCGAGAGAGAAAAGCAATTTGTAAGGAGAATTACATCTCTAAAATGTGTCTTTCTCAGAAAGGTGCTGCCTGCATGTCTGGGGGGAAAAGCTTGAATATTCAGGAGGAAATTCTCTGTACTGATGCCACTAGACATTAACTAAAAAGCTAATTGTTTTGGGTTTTTTTTCTCACTGTGTAACAGTCCCAAGTCATAAAAAAAGAAACAAAACCCCACACAGGCACACACAGGTGCAAACTTGCACATACCCCTCAGTCATCTGTGCTTAATCAAAGACAAGATATACACAAAATAACCAAAATATCAGCCAACACGCTGAGCACTGTGACTGTGGATCTGCTTGCAGTGCAATGGCACGAGACCTACAGGAACAAACCTGGGGTAAATTTATACAGGTTGAGATTTATAACAGCAGAGTACACAGTCCTTTGGATCATGCTGGTATTGGTGCTGCTCCAGAGCAAGAGCATTTTTATCTACCAAATCCCACACCACTTCTTTTCCCAAATATTTAAATGAGGCAAGATGAGCTTGCTGGGCATTTGTATCTACCAGCTGCTTTTGGGTACTGGGGATGTTTAGTCTGGAGAAAAGGGGGATCAGGGGAGACCTCACTGCTCTCTGCAACTGCCTGAGGGCAGGTGTGGTGGTGAGGTGGGGGTTGGACTCCCAGGAAACTCATGATAGAAAAATGGGAAACGGCCTCAAGGAGGTTCAGATCAGACATTACAAAACATTTCTTCACTGAAAGATTGGTTAAGCATTGGAACAGGCTGCCCAGGGCAGTGGTGGAGTCCACCATCACCAAAGGAGTTAAAAAATGAGTCAATGTGGCCATGGTGGTATTTGGTCAAAGGTTAGACTTGATGATCTTTGAGGTCTTTTCCAGCCTTATGGATTCCATGGTTCTATGATCCCACGAAAACGTTCCCACCCACAGCCAACCCAAGGCTGTTTGCTGGTTTGGTGCAGCTAAAGATCACCTGTAAAGCCCTGACTGGGGTCTCACCTGAGTCACAATGGCTCCTTTTGTGTCCCCTTCCCTCACTGCAGACCCACACCAGGCACCCACAACACCATGAAGCAGAACCACTCTGGTCTCTGGGCCACCACACAGGAGATTTTGGGTTATTTTTCCAAACAGGAGGAAAACAAAACCTTACCTTACCTACCACACAAGAGATTTTGGGTTATTTTTGCAAACAGGAGGAAAACAAAACCCTACCAGACTGTGGGCCATGATCTGTGCAGGCTGGGGGCAAGAGCAGGGGAATGGTCCCGAGTCCTGGTCCTGACCCTGCACCATCTGAAGCTCTCTCCCTTCTCCACTGGAATCCTGTCCCCTATTTCTATGGAAAATCTCTGTGATCCTGCCTGCAAGACTGAGGGGAAATGGCAACTTTGGGTCCCAGCTGCAAGGATGATGCAAGAAGCTGAATACACATCAAATAATACTGCAGGAAGTTCTTCGCATACAGGTAATTAAAAAGACTGACAAAATAATTTCATTATTTAAATCTCATTCCAGCTTTAAAATCCATGATTGCGAGAGCTGAAAGGCATGCCAGAAAAAAAAAATATATAATGCTACTTAACTGTTAATGCCAAGGTTAGATGTATTTTCACCCAAGATGGCTAAATAACAGAATTTCAAATCTTCCAGTGAAGTTTTGCACCTATAGACTGAGTAGGTGGAAAACAACACTTTTAAAAGGAGCATCTCTGCGTCACTAAAAGCACTCTCTGTCTAAATGGGCTGGAACTATGTCTGGGGACTTCCATGCCATTGTCTTGAAATATTGTAAAAATAAAAAATTTAAAACAGCAAGCTTCACAGACATGGAAAGTTAAATTCTTGTGCCGCCATTAAAAAGTTGGAGGCTTCCATCTCTCAAACAGTAGTTGGCTTGTTTAAAGAACAAAGCTCAAAGGACATTAGCAAGATTCATCCCTTTAATAATTCATTATCATTCTTTTTCTCTTTCACCAAAATGTAGGTTTTTACTCAGAAGGTTGCAATACACAGAGTTTTTGAAGACTGTTTTGTTTTTACCCTGTTTCCCTATTGAAAATACACTAAGATGATACTTTGGGGCATTTGTGGTGGATTTGCCAGGGTTGGATTTATAAATGGACTTGAAGGTCTTTTCCAATCTTAAAAAATCTATGATTCTATGATATTGGTCATTGGGTAGGAATAGGTTGCCCACAAAAGTCATGGTTGCCCCATCCCTGGAAGTGTCCAAGGCCAGGCTTGGAGCACCCTGGGATAGTGGAAGATGTCCCTGCCCATGGCAAAGGGTTGGAACTGGATGATATTTAAAATCTCAGGTCATCATAAGATTTTATAATTTTAAAAAATGCATTTGCTCCATGTATGAAGGAGACACAGTCCCACATTCCCTGGGTGCATTTCAGTAGTGCTAGAAAACAACTTCTGGAAGCTGATGAGCTCTAAGATACCCAGGACACAGAAGATCTCTGTAACCCCTGCTGGGATCTGAACCCAGGTCAGATCTTAGCTATGTCAGTGTTGGACAGCCAAAATACAGAGACCTGGTACAGCCCAGGCTGCAGCACACAAATATGAGCATCAAACACTGGTCTTCTAAGAGAAAACCCATTGGGATGCCCTAAAAAGCTTGCAAATATTTCCTGTTCCTTGCTAAACTCTCATCTGAATGCTCCACCTCTTCACCCATCTCATGGAGGGCAATTTTCTTGCAGACAGAGCTCACCTCAGACAGGGGATGGAGGATGGGGATGGAGGGGATCCCCATCAGGGGATGGAGGACACACCTGATCAGTGGAGAGCAGCACAAGGGAAATCCTCCTGAGTCAGGATGTTCACACCAGATGTGGGTCTGGAAGTGCTCCAAGTCCCATCAGGTTGGTCTGGACAGCCTTTCCCCTCTCTCAGGGGGTCAAGAGCTGCCCCCATCCCTCCACCCAGCCAGAGCTGGCAGCGCTGCACTGAGCAGCATTCAATTAGGAGAGCTCCCTGCAAGCTGGGAACACAGAGGGAGGAAGAAGCCAGCTCAAATAAATGGATAATTGCCATTTAATTCCCACGTATTAGATTTGGCAACACTCGCATTACGGTTAAGTCAATAAAGCAACTTTGACTCGAGCCTGATTTGAGGACGGGACAGAGCGATCAAATCTGTCTGAGAGGAGCTCCCAGCCCTGCCAGGAGCCCTCGGGCTGGGCACAGAGGAAAGGCCCCTGCCCGACTGCCACATGGGCAGGGAAATGGTCCTTTGTGTGCCAACAGAGTATTAAGCAATGATCCCATCCATGCTCCTCCTAAATTAGGCAGTTTCCCTCATGGACAATGCATCCCCCTATTCCTACACCTCAATTAGGCTGCACAGCACAGCCCAGGACCTGGCTGGGAAGGTGTTGCTGTGCCAAGCCAGTCTGTCCATCACGTCCACATGAACACAGCTCAGGAGGCAAGCCCAGGTAGGAACTTCACTGGCAGGCAACTTGCTCAAGGGAATGAGCTAATTACAGCTGCAGCAGAGAGATGAGTGTTGCGGGGAAGAAGCAGGTGAACCCGAGATGGGAAGAGATGATGTCTCAGTCCAGTTCAGAAGGCTGAATGATTTATTATAACTATATTATAATACATTAATATACTATTTAAAGAGGAGATACTAAAACTACATCTTAACTTCTAACTACTATATCTAACTACTAACTCTAACTTCACTCCCCTCAGATAGTCCAGACACAGGTGGACGTGATTGGCTATCAGAGCCTAAACAATCCTCACCAGAATCTAATGAACTAATCACTCCAAGTAAACAATCTCCAAATGCATTCTACATGGGAGAAACAAGGGACAGAAATAGAAATTGTTTTCTTTTTCTTCCCTCTCTGCTCCTCTATGAAAATTTCCTGAGGGAGCAAAGAATGTGGGTACTACAGATGAGAACTTCCCAGTGCTGCCACACAGCTTGTCATTCCCACCTGGCTGCCCAGGTGAAGGATGTCCAAGGAACCTGCCACTGCCAGTGGGAAACAGCAAAGGGCTCTGAGGGAACAGCCCTTGCAGATGTGTTTAGCCCAAATCAATACTAATAAATGTTTCCTGGCATCTGACATCAATAGATATAAAATAATTCATTTACAGGTGCAGCTCCCTTTCATTTAGACAAGCAATTTTTTTTTTTTGTGAGCTACAGCTTCCTTTGGGAGAGACAAAATCTGCCTCTAGCACAACACAGAGTTGCTCATAAGAGATGAGGGAAAGCAAGTGAAACTATGGGAATTTGAGTTCAGCAGAAAATATATCAAGACAGAAATTCCACCAATAATGCATTATTTTTTATATTATTATT
>VXBC01009717.1:390360-476600 GCA_013399945.1 Ploceus nigricollis
TGCATCATTTGGCATTACATGGCACCTATAAAACAGAATTCTGCATTATACCACTGCTCTAGTGGTGTGCCAGGCATGTGCCCTGCCCAATATACACAAGAATCTGTGAAGGGCTGAAAAGAAAACCGTGGCAGATTGGTTTGGGTGAGCACACAGCCAGGCATTGCACAGGCTCTCAGGCTCTATATTGTGATAAACCTGGAAATCCCTGCAGATATTGCCATTAGTTTCAGTGGATTTAACACATATAGGGCACATTCAACAGCAGGATGCATCATGAGAGTATTCAGCCATATAGACTGAAACTTCACCAGTATGAAGTAGGGACTTGTTCATCCCTTGCTGCTTGAAAGGAAAAAATAAACAAACAAAAACCCCAGCCCACAACCAAAAAAAAAAAAAAAAAAACCAGATGAAAAAATATCAAATATCAAAATATCAACCTAACACTTTATTTTATGAATATCAAAGCAGGTAAATTTAAAAAAAAATCTAAATTCCTCTGTATATTTGTTACCATTAGAATATTAGTGATAATTCTTCACCTTACAGTATTTAGATAGATATGATGTGGCTATAGATACACATAAACCATATTTTATAGCATATTTCTGTTTCAATGTAAATATTCTCCTGAGATGTCCTACAAGGCAAGAACATTAAAAGCACCTGCTATTAAATCTTTGCTAAAACCTCTGAATTTCTCATGAAAATTTGAAGTGTGCTGTTAATGAAATTGTTGAGTTTTTAATGTACATGTCATTCTGATGAATGTAGAACATAATTTCCATAATGTCCTACATGTTTCACGCACTTTTAGGTATTATACCATCTTCTGAATAACCCAGGGAAACAGAATATTAGCAGATTATTAGGAAGGAAAACAGAATTATGGAGCTATGTATGGTTACAGAGAATTTGCTTCAAGGTAAGAATCACTGCACAGAACTTCCCAAGTGCTTGCTCACTTTTCCAACCACTAGATTAATACTTTGCAATCCTTGCAATAATTTAATTAAAGTGATCAGAAGATGAGAAGTAATACTGCATCACTGAATCTAATTAAACTTCAAGTTTATCCTCTAGAAATCAAGAAAATACATATTTCTTCAAGGGAAGACATTCATTTTATTCTGACAGTGGAGAGGATAAAAGTAAAAAACCAGTCACTTTTGTTGATACCATCTCTCTCGTCTTTCTCTCTCCAAATGACAATTCTTGCCTGGCTAAATAATCAAATAATAAGCATTCTGCAAAGCTAATCTTCCTTTTCTGAGCTGTCTGAGCCACTTTATCCCATCCCACCCCTGTCATTATATGGCAAAACAGCAGTGCCTGTGTAAAAATGGCAACAACCATGTTGGAGCCTGCCCAGAAGAGAATCATGGAATCACAGAATATCCTGAGTTGGAAGGAACCTACAGGATCATCAAGTCCAACTCCTGGCCCTGCAGCAATGCCCAGAGCTGTGCCTGAGCTCTGTCAGGAGCCGTGACCACTGCCCTGGGGAGCTGTTCCAGTGCCCAACCACCCTCTGGGGGAAGCACCTTTCCCTGGAATCCAACCTAAACCTCACCAACACAACTTCAGGCCGTTCCCTCAGGTCCTGTCACTGTCACCATAGAGCAGAGATCAGTGTCCACCCCTCCTCTTCCCCTCAGCAGGATGCTGAAGACCACCGTGAGTCTCCTCTCCAGGCTGAACAGACCAAGTGACCTCAGCCATGCCTCATATGGCTTCACCTCCAGACCCTTCCCCATCTTTGTAGCTCTCATTTAGATTCCTGTCAAGAGCTTTATATCCTCCCTGTGCTGTGACATATTGTCTTTTTATTAAAACCAACACGTGAGCACGAGATGGTGCAAATGAGAAAACTTACAGGGAGACTGAGACCACTCAGGTCTCTGATGAGAACTTAAATTACACATTCATTGAACCAAAGCCACTTTTCATTATGACATAATGAAGGATAAACACCAGAGCATTACTCAGCTCCCGGCACTCAGAGCTCGAAGGACACTGAGTGGGTGGCAGAGAAAAGCTGAAAGCAAAGGGAAAAATCAAACTCTGCACCATGGCATTATTTGGAGCTGGTCTTCTGTTCATGCTTTGTCTAGAGGCCTCTTCCTGATAAATCATATTATCACGCCACAATGCCACCCTCAGGGGTCACCAAATGCAGGTCAGCAGGGCCCAGCTTTACTCCTCCCAGCTGAGCATCTCTCAGATGCTGATCTCACCATGGTGAGGCAGCAAATGCATGGGGGAGCAGAGATCCACCTGCAGCCCATGGAGAATCCCACACTGGGACTGGGACAGGCCTGGAGAGGGCTGGACTCCATGGGAAGCCCAGGCTGGAGCAGGTTTGCTGGCAGGAATTGTAAGCCCATGAGAGATCCTCGCTGGAGCAGCCTCTTCCTGAAGGACTGCATCCCATGGGAGGGACCCACCTTGGAATGGTTCATGAAAACTGCAGCCCATGGGAAGGACTGGTGGTGGAAATATTCATGGAGGACTGTCTTGCATGGGAGGAGCAGGGGAAGAGTGTAAAAAGCCCAAGCCTCGAGGAGGGAGCAGCAGAGACAACCTGTGATGAACTGACCACAGCCCCATTCCCTGTGCTCCCACACCACTGGAGGGGAGGAGGTAATAAAAATACTGAGTCAAGTTGAGCCTGGGAGGAAGGGAGGAGTGGTGGGAAGGGGTTTTAAGATTTGTTTTTATTTCTCATGACCCTAACCAGACTTTTGAACAGCAATGTTAAATTCATTTTCCCTAAGTTGAGGCTGTTTGGCCTATGACAGAAATTCTCTCCTTGCCCTTATATCAAACCAAAAGCATTCAATATTTTTTTTTCCTCCCCTTTCCAGCTGAAGAGGGGAGTGAGAAAGAGGTTTGGTGGGAGCCTGGCATCCAGCCAGTGTCAACCATCCCAGCCAGTACCACTCCAGTACCTTTATGGGCTGTGCTTAATGAAATGGAAATTAATGATTAATGGAAATGGAACATTAAATTTCCACCTCGAGGACAGACAGCTCTGCAGGGCTGAAGGTGCTGCTGCTGCCTGCTGAGAGGGATCTGCTGGAGCAGCTCATCCCTGCTGAATTCCTCAGACACAGGCAGGGAATCTTCCTCCTGACTTGGTCCCTCAGAGGGACCTGCACCTGAACTCTGCTGCTGTAACACTGGATCCAAAGAACAAATATTAATATTAAATATATATATATATATATAAAAAGTAGACAAAGTGAAGGTTCTGCTGCCACAAGAGAATAAACGCAGTAACAACAAGGAAAGGTTTATTTTTCTCTATCAACATTAAAGAATTTAAAAGTGATTAAATTGATTAATTAAATGCTTAAAATCACCAAAGCAGACAGAATCACCGCCTCATCTTTATCAGTGTGCTTATGTTTTTAGCCATAAATTAAAAGCTAGAAACTTAAAAAAAAAAAAAAAAAAACAAAAAAAACCAACAGAGACTTAGATTAGATTTTAGAATAAATTGAATTTCCTGTCAGGGTGGTGAGGCCCTGGCACAGGCTACCCAGAGGAGCTGTGGCTGCCCCATCCCTGGAAGTGTCCAAGGCCAGGTTGGATGGGGCTTGGAGCAACCTGGCATAGTGGAAGGTGTCCCTGCCCATGGCAGAGGGTGGAACTGGATGATCTTTCAGGTCCCTTCCAATCCAAACCATTCTATAATGCTCCCACCATCCCAGGAACATGACAGCAGCCTTTCCACATCAGATTCTGCCCAAAACCCTCCCAGAAATTCCTCTCTTTAAGGAAGATACCCTTCCCCAAACAACAAAACCCACAGAGACTGCCAGGGTGGCTTTTCAGAAAATGCAACACTTATAATTGCAGGAATGATGAGAAAAAGTAGGTGGAAGTTCTAATCTTAACACATCCGTGTCTGAAAAACAAACTATATTTCCAAACCTCACTTTCCAACATACCTCAGAATTGTGAGGAAGGCAATAATTATCCCTAATTTACAGAGGGAGCTGTAGCAGAGAGAATTAAAGGCTCTGACTCACCAGGACTAAATCAAACAGAGGCAGAAGCACACATTGGTTTTCCCCTGGGCTGATGGGTGATGCCAGTCACTGCCAAAAATATTAATATAAACTGTTTTTTATTGGTCCTTTAGGATAACACAAGTTACAGTGCTCACTTGGGAGAGAACAACCTCCAGATCTGAGCTGGACTCCACGTATGAAAAGAGGGCAAAACTTCTCTGAGGTCAGTCCGAGCCCAAAATTACATCATTTGGGAGTCATTCAATTAATTATGGAGCATGGCAGTGATGAGCACACCACATTTCCAGGTTCCTCCAAGGGTTTGCAGGCCTGTCCAAAATGCACTTCAAGCCTATGGAAGTGCCTACCAGGAATTCTCCAAGTGGCAGAACAAAAGCAAAGTTGGAAATGTCCATGGTTGTGGGAGCAGAGGTGTTTGACACACACAGATCCCCAAACGTGGCTTGAAATATCTCAAGGTATTAACCAGGTGCTCAGCTACCATGAAAACTGACCTGATGGGAAAAGGAGTGAAAGAGCTCTGAGGGAAAGTAGATAATAGAAGTTGTAGAGCTTCTTTTGTGCTTCATTGATTGAACTCAGGTGATTAACTATGTAATAATTATGTATGTATAACCTAAGCATAAAAACATACTTTGATTTTTTCAAAGGATTTCACATTACTTCAGAGCTGAAAAGCACATTTTTGATAGGTTTGCCTATCACCTCAGACTTTAAAAAGTCCTTTTTTTTAATCTTTTCTGCTGTAGAGCATTTTTTTTCTCCCTGAAGCTGCCTGTACAAATAGGCTGAATTCCATGATGCTGGTCATAGGCACAGGCTGAGAGGATGACTCAGCCCAATCAAAAGTCCTGCCAGGGTCTGCAGGACTAGAAACAGGAGCCTTAATACAGTGTTCCAAGGAATTGCACCTAAACAAATTCACCAAACCAGAAAATGTATGACAAAGCGGAAAAAATTATATATCCATGCCACAGAATTATATACCCACAGAAATGCTCTGCAATGTCAGTTTTGGGAACTGATTCACAACATCTCTCACATATTAAAGGAGATAACCACCAAAAAGAGCTGTTTGTTCGTGATTTAAGAACTGCAAGGAGAGGGAGAACAGCAACATCCCACACAGACACACAGAGCCAGCAGCAGAAATGTCCCCAGCAGTTCTCAATGACGAGCACATCGACTCCTGCTCCACTTGAGACCAGACCTGCAAAAGGCACCTTCTCTGCTGGGAACATCTTTTGCTGGCAGAAACAAGACTGATGTGTATTGTGCTCCTACAAATAACTTACTTTCTCTTAAATGGGTCAAATTAACCCTGATTTATAGAACTGAAGTTCCCACTCAAACTCCTGCACAAGTCCAGGAAGACAAATTCATTCTTATTACAGAGTCTTAAACAACTCACCTTAAATTTCTCTGTTATGATGAAGAACCTGATATTTTAAGCCAGAAGAGACTGTTGATCCTTTCTATTGCAACATTTTTCAGAATTTGTTAAATAGAATAAATCACTGAATGGTTTGGGTTGGAAGGGACATTAATGATCACCTAATTTCAACCCCCTGCCATGGGCAGAGACACTTTCCACTATCCCAGGTTGCTCCAAGCCCCATCCAACCTGGCCTTGGACACTTCCAGGGATGGGGCATCCACAGCTCCTCTGGGCAGCCTGTGCCAGGGCCTCACCATCCTCACAGGGAAGAATTTCTTCCTAATATCCAATTTCTTCTTCAGTTTCAAGCTTCTCTCAGTTTCAAAAGACCTCTCTTGTCTTACCACCACATGTGCTTGTAAAAAGTTCCCCTTCAGCTTTCTTGTAGACCCCCTTTAGGACCTGGAGGATTGAATTTGGATGTCTACCAAAGGTCTGAGAAAAAGAAACTTGGGCTTCTCAGCTCCCCACAATAAATCTGAGGCTTCAGAAGAGCAGCAATGGTACCAGTGGCTTATTATGAACAACACACCTCTTCCCTTACCAGTAGAATTTGTGACATCTTTTCCAGAGTTTTGACTGGACTGGAATATCACAGAATCATTAGGGTTGGAAAAGACCTCCAAGATCCACCTAGAACTGGTCTTAGGGTCTACAATACCATGCAGAGAACATCCCTGCGCACTGATGAGCCTTGTAACTACCTCTGCCTGATAGAGGAGCTGAATCATGGAATGGTTTGGGTTGGATGGGACCTTAGGGATCATCAGGTTCCAGCCCCCTGCCATGGGCAGGGATGTCATTGACTGGATCAGGTTGCTCAGGGCCCCATCTAACCTTGGCTGGATGTCAGATCAGGACATATGCAGAATTCCACCATTAATCAAGTTGCAGCTATTCCTTATACTTAGTCTCCATACAGACATTACTGATCTTGCAGAAAACTACCAAGAAGGCAAAACTGTTATTCAAAGAGTACCAAAAATGCCTATGTAAAAGTTTTTTTTTTCCTTTTTCTAGATAGCTTCCTTAAAATTCAGGCAGTCTTTGTCCATAATTTGTAAAAGAAGCTATTGTCTGTTCTTCTTAACACGACACTTATCTTCCCAAGTCTAGCAGAGTATTTCTTAAATACTGACAAAGTTCCTCACTTCATATTCATATTTTTCTACTTAAGCTGTACCCCAAAATAGCAGCCAATTATTTCTTCAAACACTCTTATGACACTGGTGAGCAAAGTGCTTGTTGATCCAATAATGCCACAAGGATGTTGCTAAATCCAGCCTTATGTTCAAAAGAGATTTCCAAATATTTTGCATCTCAAAAGTAGTTTGCATCAAAAGTGAACTTCTGAAGGCTGCTGGCTCTTCCTCACACAAGGATGTGACCCGGGCACCATCCACATCTTGAACAAGGCTATATCCAAGCATAAAACACATCTGAAATTTAATAATCCCACCATAAAAGCACATCTGAAATTTAATAATCACTCTTGGACAATCAGATCTAGCGGGGATGTTTGCATGTTGCACTTTTAGACTGAATTCTTGGTGAGAAGTGAGAGCGATCGGTGTCGCTGTTTCGATGACTGCGATGCACAACCAAATTACAGCACTGAGCCCATGGAAGCAGTGTGCTCTCAGTCAACAACAAACCAAGATAAATCTGCCCTGCTTACACCCATGTGAAAGATTTAAGTGCCTGGGTTTTACTTCACGTTTGTATCAGGTTCACTGGACAAACCACAGCAACTTGTTACACTGATGTGGCTTCTCTGTGCCTCAAAGCCTTCAAGGGGATAAAATCCCACACTCTCTGATCTCAGCAAAGAGCACATCCATTCCTTATATTCACCCAGGCCTTCCTTCTAAATCAGAAGTCCATTTCCTTGAGGCAGAGGATCCACATTGTGAGAGTTAACTACACCTTTCCCCCCAGCCTTTATTCTACCTTTATTCACCATATTTGAGACTCGGCAGAATAAAAAGGCATCTGTGAGTCACACCAAGAGCAACACAAAGCTGTTTAATTCACCTTTCCAAATTTTAAAGGAAAGTCACATCTACTGTTTCAACTTTACTACAATACTCAAGATTTACTATAATATTCAAGATGCATTACACAGTGCACAGTGTTGCTTTCTGGCCTGAATTTTTTTTTTTAATAGTAAGGTACAAGTTGTCGTCTGAAACACTTGGCATATTCCTGGTTGACAGAGGTAGGGGTTTCCCCAAGTATTTCTTAAACTAACTTGACATTTCATATAATTATATCTGCAACCAGAGAGTAAGCACTCGAGCTATCACATTATCTGAGTTTTGCATATATGAAAATAATTGCACCATCTCCTGAATCAGAGAAAGGCACCACCAGCCTGGTTAAACCCTAGCATTAGTAGGATAAATGGTTATAATTTTATTAATCACCATTTTTGCACCGGTGCTGGGGGTGAACTGCTCCCTGACATTCCATCACGCACACAACATGCACGATTAAACCCTTCCTCCCCACAAGAGCCCACTCTGGATGTTTCTTTGTTCAAGCCCAGGACATGAACTTGCCAGGCACATTAATTAATTACATCTGCTCATTAGGGGTGGGCCTGATCCCACAGACTTGTGTCTATTAACAGCCCCTCCAAGAACAACCAGCTCGCTGGGGTGTGAAGCAGGGCTGGAGCCCCAAACAAGTGGATGGGATGAAAGGCAGGCATTCAGCACTCTGGTGTCCATTCCTTTCAGGCACCCAGGCCTGTCTTTTTCATCCAGTCCATGAATCCTGTTTTCTCAAAATGGAAATTATGCTCACACCACACTGGTGTCCTTGGGCAGGAGACATATACAACCCTCTCCTGGAAAACACAGTTTGGAAGATGTGAGAGACCTTCTCTATTTTGAGCACATTTAGGCCCTACCAGTCCTTCTGAGCAAAGAACAAAGCTTGGTAAACATAATACTGACATCTGGTAGACCCAAATATGTGAATTCAGCACTAAAGGAAGCTTACAGAAAAGAGGGAGAGGAACTTTTTAAACGTAGAGACAGTGATAGGGCAAGGAATTAATGTTTTAAACTAAAAGAGGAGAGATTCAGGTTAGATATTAGCAAGGAATTTCTCCTTGTGAGGGTGGTGAGGCCCTGGCACAGGTTGCCCAAAAAAGCTGTGGCTGCCCCATCCCTGGAAATGTTCAAGGCCAGGTTGGATGGAGCTCTGAGAAACCTGGTCTGATGGAAGGTGTCCCTGCCCATGGCAGGGAGTTGGAACTGGATGATTTTTAAGGTCCCTTCCAACCCAAACCACTCTATGATTCTACAACTACATATATTTATTTGCATTTGTCAGCTGTGGGCAAATTTTCCTCCCCCAGTGCTGAAAATAAATTTTAAAAAAAATTTAGCTGTTCTTTTGGTCTCTTTTATTTTTTTTTTTTTTTTCAGATTCCTGTGATTAGTGTCTAACTATTTTTTTTGCATTGCTGAAGCATGGGGAAGAATCCTGCCCAGATCTAAGGAATCCTCTGGAGGCTTCACAGGCAAGAACTGAATTCTCAGCACTGGTACAGACTGTGAGGAAGCTGTCTGGCCACTTCTCTTACCTCCCCCTCTTCTTTCCTCACAGAATGGTTTGAGTTGGAAAGGATCTCCAAGATCATCTCATTCCCACTCCCCCTGTCATGGGCAGGGACACCTTCCACTAGACCAGACAGCCCAAGAGACCAAAGCCTGCCAGACACAGATTGAAAAAAAACCACACCAGCCACACCAGGACAGAGTGTCTGAGCTAAACAGCCCTGCCAGTATGAGCTTAGGAGCAGCACTGAACTAAATCCAGCCATCCTAAACAGGCAGCGGAGCTGGTGGCTCACAGAGCCTCGTACCTCCTTTAGGAGAATGTATTGAATTATCCTCTCCAGTGGCTAAAGACATGAAAAAAGAGTGAGGGCTGTAGGTTCTGCCATTTCTTACAGCAACCCTCCAGCAAAGTGCACAAAGTGACTTGATATTGCTTCTCATAAAGCCACTTACTCCCCTGCTCCCTTCTCTCCAGAGGGAAAGATGCATTTGCAACACAGTGCCTTGCTTTGGTTGAGTGCCTAAAACCCCTGGTTTTCTTAAGAGTTAAAAAATGCTGCTGAGCATATTTACAGCCCACATAAATAGTGTTTGAAAAGTAAAAAAAAAAAATACCCTTCCACCTCCTCTTGCTGTGGAGCAGCACTAGAGGTGATAGAGGAGTAAATTCATCCCTAAGCTCCCTTCACTGCAGCTGTCCTTGAAAAGAAGGAAGACTTATTTTCAGTACACAAGTATCAGTTATACTGGGAGAGAGAAACTGTAATTCCCTCCAGAGGAATTCAGCTAAATCCACTCTATGGCCCAAGAAATACCTGGTGGAACAGATCACACATATTGCATTCCCAGGCTTTGCTTTACCAAACCCCAGTGTGACAACAGCACACCTTAAGCATCAGCAAGATCTTTTCTGTCCTTGCCTTCCCAGAAGACAGCTCCACCTGTACTACTCTCTTTCCACTGCCTGTCCCTCTGTGGTGGGAAAACACAACTTGGAAGTGTAAGTTTTTCTGAGAATATAAAGCGATGAATAAATGTACCAGAACCACAGCTGAAACTGGATGACAGAGACAGATTTAATCCCTATTTTCCAGGGAAAGAATACTGATCTCCCTCCTCTTTGGGAACTGGTGTTCACATAAATATTAACAGTTTTCATTTACTAGTTTCCCACCTTATGGCAGATACCCCTCTGAGGAAACTATTTTTGCACTTTTGAACTGCACCCGAATTTCCCAGCTGAAGCTGGGAATGAAGCTGGGAAGTGATGTGAAAGCAAGAAATTTCCCAGAAAGCAAACAGCTCACACTTTTCATTCTTTTTTTCATTTGTGTTTTTGTTTGTTTTAACCCCATAGAACATGGCCACACAAGGTTTCATGCCTGAGAAATTATATCTTTGCCATTCATTTCACTTCATGTGGGACAAAAGACGAGAGAGGGAAGAAATGATGCATTGCAATTGGTATCTGTCAATATGTTAGAAGGCCAGCAGCAAGAGGTCTTGCTGTCTTTATCTCTTTTTCAGAAATTTTAAGGTTTCTCTGTCTTCCATTATGAATCCCAGACCAAGCTATCCCTGCACCATGCCAATCATTGAATCACAGAATGGTTTGGATTAGAAGGAACCTTAAAGATCATCTCATTCCAACCCCTGCTACAGACAGGGACGTCATTCACTATCCCAGGTTGCTCCAAGCCCAATCCAGCCTGGTCTTGAACACCTTCAGGGATGGGGAGTCCACAACTTCTCTGGGCAACCTGGAAATCCTCTCTGGGCAACCTCCTTACACCTGAATAGATCCAAGTGGACAAAAACATTCTCAATACATCTCATAATTTGTGAACAAAGAAAGAAAATTGGCAATTGCTAGAAACTGGTAGGAAGCTCAGTACACACAAGTGAGTTCACCAGCATCCACATTCCAGAAAAATGAAAACAAAACACTGATAAATGCATTTCCCACCCCGGAGAACAGCTCTTCTCTATGTCACAGGTGGTGGATGGTCAGTCATGTCCTCTCCAAAACACACTTCTGGAGAAACAGAAGGTGCAGGAAGACCTTGGTGCTGTAAATTCAGCTCAGACATTAAATATCCATTAGAAATGGATAATTAAATTAAGAAGGAGACAGCCAATAGGAAGCAGTGCATGGAGGGAGCCCTGCTGGTGCTCAGCAATGGGGCCAGCTGAGCACCGACAAAGAGCAAATTGAGTGTTAGGAGGAGGGAAATAAAGCAAGTGCCAGAGCTCTGCTTGGCAGGAGAAGTGTAATAGATTCTGTCTCGGAGATGTATCAGCATCTGGGGCTTTTAAATCACAGAGGAAGGCAGAGGGGAGCAAAGCTTTTAGCACTCAAAGCAAAATCTGCAATGAGACTTTTACGATGATGAAATGCACTCGGGAGTGAGGGAATTAACAAGAGACAAAATGTCTGGAAGGACACTGGACATCCCAGCTCTTCCCCCATCCTTTACCAGCATTTTGATCCCTAAGAAGAAGGTAAGATTTTTCCTCCTCCCTTGTTGCCCAGTCTGACAGCTTGGAAACAAAAAGTTATTTCTTTGCAATTTCTGTAATCACAGCAAGATCCTCAAAATGCTTCAAAATTACAAAGGAAAGAGCAATGTGTAACACAAATTTCCAACATCATTACAGGAAGAAATGGTGTGTCAGATTTTGTCCAGAAATGGTGATAGAATCAGTATCAGGTCTGAGGTAAGACCTTGGGGTATCCAACTCTTCAGTTTGGTTTATTTTTTTGAACACTAGGAAAAAACAAGTGTCTACAATTTCCACGTCCCTCCTTCCTATGGAGGAAAGGTGGAGACCTTCTTATTGAAAAATGGGGGGACTTCTGGGCCCCATATATTTTCAGAAAAGCTTCAGATCTAATCTGAACACTTTGGAAATATCCAAAAGCATCTGATTAAGGAATCACCCATTCCAAATAGTTTATATTCAGTGACACATCACTGCACTGCTCAAACAGAATTTACTGTTCACGTTGGATGGCAGCTAAACCATCTCATCCACCCCTTTGTCCACACAAACAGCAAATCAAATAGAACAAATTTGCATCTTTTTATGCACCAGTATACCCCTAAAAAGAACAAACACTTGCATATTACTAGGCTGGTTGTGTCAGTGGACAGTACTACTGGAGATAAAAAGAGTGCATATTTATATTATCCACCTTTACAGGGGAGGAAAAAAAACTCATTTGCCTCCTAAAATACCCTTGCAACACTGAGAAAGTAGAATTTGGTTTGTGTATCTACAAATGTAGCTCTACACACACTGGCTAAGTGCAGCTGCCCCTGGCATGGGGTGAGAGAGCCCCAGAGCTAAAAACCCACATGGAGCTCTCCATCAAAGACTGATCAGGACTTTGAGAGGGAAATAATTAATACAGACCAAAAAGCACAAATTTCTGCCTCAACAAGGCCAGGAAAGGTGAAGCAGCATCATTTTCCAGTCTCACGCAAGGTAGCTCACAAGTGGGGAAAGGTGTTAAGAGCCTACAACATTAATTAAGTTAATAGTTTGGGATTTAAGACAGGACATCAAACACGGATATTACAATCCATTTGTGTGTGCCTGCTCCAAAATCCCAGAGCAAAATTATGTCACTGCAGAGGCAAGGACACGGGTTCTGCCTTGCAGATTTCAATCATGCAGAATTGACCATTCAGCCGGGTTCTTTCTGGAACACAGGAAGTTGACCTTGAAGAATTACTATGAAAGCTTCAAAAGACAGTCAGTATTTGATCCTGCATAAAATGCAATCACCAGGAACGTTGGGAGATGGTGTCCAAATGAGCACTCTGCTCTGTTCCACGAGGTCTTGTTTTCCTGTTAACAAAGTCAGCGATATATTCTTGCTTCAGTCTCAGGAGTGGGAAACTCATCGTGCACAAAACATTTCTCCTCTGGTCTCACACTAACACTGGGCAATGTTTGCAGAGTTTGAGCAGGAAAGTTACTTTTACCCAAGTGGGGTTGCAACTTTACCTTGGCCTGTCCCTAATTACTGGGAAGAAATTGAAATACACAGATGGGGCAACTTGTTGTTCTCCATTTCTTCTGCCCTGGGGATGGCAGTCCCATTTCCTGATTCTTATCATGGAATCACAGAATGGTTTGGACTGGAAGGAAGCTTCAAGATCATCTCCTTCCACCCCCCTGCCGTGGGCAGGGACACTTTCCAGTATCCCAGGTTGCTCCAAGCCCTGTCCAACCTGGCCTTGGACACTTCCAGGGATGGGAATTCCACAGTTTCTCTGGGCAACCTGTGCCAGGGCCTCACCACCCTCTGAGTAAAGAATTTAGGACTGCTCTGCCATGTGGGATTGCCACATCCATTCTCTCTATCGCTCTCCTCCTTCCCCACTTGTTTCCTCTCCCTCTCTCCTCTCTCACACCGCAGGGATGTGAAATCCTTCCAAAACCTCCTTCTGAGGACAGCAATGAGTCTCATCTTGGCCAGGTTGCCCAGAGAATCTGTGGCTGCCCCATCCGTGGAAGTGATCAAGGCCAGGTTGGATGGGGCTTGGAGTAATCTGGGATAGTGGAAGGTGTCCCTGCCCATGGCAGGGGGCTGGAACTGGATGATCTTTGAGGTCCCTTTCAGCCCAAACCATTCCATAGATTCTATGAATCTGTTCATTCATTCATAAAGTCCCAATCCCAGCCAGATACTGTAACACATTTGTAAGAGTTGATATTCTTCCCTTGTCCCTCATCTCCCTAAATTTATACAGTGCTGTTCTACAGACATCCACTGATTCTTTATCCTTTTTATATCCTCCCTTCCAAAACTTCTTCCAGCAGAAAATTTAGAGGACTTTTCTCCAAATAAATTTTTCCCAAGGCAAGTACAGGTATTATACAAGATCAGAGACAATGGACCAGGACAGAAATTCATGTTTCAACACCTATGGAGAAGTTACAAAATGGAAAGATAACCTACAAGGGAATGGTCTGTCAAAGCCTTCATTTTCTAGGAGGTTTTTTTAATACCTTGAAGGAGAAGGGTTTAATCTCCTAACCCTTTACCACAACCTTAGAGCTGTGTACATTCTTTAGGGTGACAGAAATAATTGGTCCCTCTTTGTGCACAGATGAATTTTTGTCCACGGTGATGCCTTCCCACAGCAACTTTCACTCACTGATGGGTAGCTGGACCAACTTTGGACCAAACAACTAAAAAAACTCCCTAACAGTATATGCCAAAGCATAAAAACTAAGCTATCCACACAGCTTAGTATCAAAATACGTGGTTACAGAGCCTTGTGTTCTAAGCACCCTCATGAGTGCAAACCATGAAGGAAAATCAAGGTGTCTACAAACATACTCAAGCACTTGATCTATTTCTCAAACCTCAATGCTCCAGCTCAAATTTAGTTTTCAATCCTGAAGCAGCAAGTTTTACAAGTTATCTGTGAGCAGAGCAGTCACAAGTTTGATATCAGTGCAGGTTATCAAGAAGCATTTTACCTTTTCTAACTTTTTACCTGGAAATAGAAACATCCTCTCTAAAAAAAGCAAAGCATTTAGCCCGCCAAATCATCCAAATGGAGAATTAGCTTCAGACTTCCTCTGAAGCACTGAAGTTTGAAGGCCAGTTATCAAGTATATTAAAAAAAAGAAAATGAAAAGGAAAAAGAAAAAGAAAGAAAGAAAAAAAAAAGGTGCAGAACAGCTCCTGCACTAGAGCACACAACACAAATTTGTTTATTTTTAAATGATTCATCTTTCAAACCTGGTGGCGCTCCTCCCAGAAGGCAAAGCCAATATTCTGATCTATATTTTGATCTTCTAAATGCAGGCACAGCCAGAGGAAGCCAGCCTGGAGCCCAGGGGGAAGCATTCACACGCTGCAGCCTGGGAACCAGCGCTGCCACAAGGAAACTCCAGTTGGGTCCCAGGCTTGGGTTGATCACGACGTTATTTCCCGGCGCTTGGCCGAGTTCTGTGCACGACTTTTGCTGCAAAGCCTTTCATCCCTGGGCATGTGTCTCTGCCAAGCTGCAGATAAAACTGATCTCGGCCACTGGGGGTCATTAAAAGGCCTGTTAGAGCCTCCTCCCAGGAACTGAGCAACTGCTCATGCTGGAATCTGACATCTTCGCTCCTTTAAGGATTTCTCAGGACCTCTGCATTAAAACCCTTTAGGACTGGCAGCCACTAAATCATCTTCGTTTTCTGACTCACTGCAGAGGTTTCCCTTCCTTTCCTGCTTCACTTAGATCTGACACAGTCATTGTTAAAAGGCAAATCAGCTCCCAGAAATCATCCCAGGTGAATAAATATGACTTAGAAAACAACAGCAGAAGAAATTTAACAGAAGACAAATCCTCCTGACTCTTGAGCTGGTCCCCTGAGTGCTGCCCTGTCTGCAGGCTGGGCAGGAAAGGAAACCTTCCAAGGAAGTGGTGATAACACTCTCCTCCCTCCCCTCTTCCATGTCAGGGAAGCAAGACACACGTGAGGATCCTTTAGTAAAGCCTTTGACAGTACTCTCAGAAAGAAAGAAAGCCTTCCCACAGTATTCTCCTGGAGGAACTGGCTGTTCATGGATTAGACAGGTTTTCTGTGTAAAAAACTGGCTGGTGGTGGATGGAGTTAAATCCAGGTGGTGATGAATGGAGTTAAATCCAGGTGGTGGTGAATGGAGTTAAATCCAGGTGGTGGTGAATGGAGTTAAATCCAGGTGGTGGCCAGTCACAAGTAGCTCAGTACTGGGACAGTCTTATTTAATATCTTTGTTGATGATCTAGGTGAGGAGGGGATGTTTAGCCTGTAGAAAAGGAGGCTCAGGGGGAAGCTTCTCCACAACTCCCTGACAGGAGGATGGAACCAGGCGGGGTCTGGGCTCTGCTCCCAGGGAATAAGGTACAAGCCAAGAGGAAACAACCTCATGTTACCAAAGGTTAGATTTGATTTTAGGAAAAATTTCTTCACCAAAATGGTTGTCAAGCATTGAAACATCATGCCCAGGAAAGTGGTTGAGAGCTGTGCCCATCCTTCCCATGCAGATGCAGGTCAGAGCTGGAGCTCCAGGGGATCTCAGGGTAAGGGTTGGGTTTGAGCACAAAGCCATTCCTCAGTCTGCACTGACCATAAATATGCTTGTGCCAAACTAGGGAAAGTATTTATACATGACAAAAAACAATGCAATAAACAATGTCATTGTCTTTGGGAAACCTGTTCAAGGAAAGCAGAGAAGGAAGAGAGGGACTAAGAGATGGAGGGTGGAAACAACTGGGGAAAAGATGGAAAGAAAAAGATGGCAGGGGGAATAAAGCTAAATTCCTGTTGTGTCTAAACCATTGGATATGGAGGGGGTGGGATTTTTAGAAATAGGAAGTAGAGGGACAGCAAATCAAGTGGAATACCCAGCATATCTCCCCAAAATCAAGGCTGGCTTTTGTTTTCAGCCAAAAGAGGAATTCACAGCTTGTTCCAGCAGTGAAACCCCTCCTGACTGACTCACAGCCCCCTGATGCAAATGCCAAGGAGGAGAGATGCTACCAGGAGTTTTTTCTAAGGTTTTCTACTGCAGACAGGAACTGCCACTGTCTAGGGTGGTGCTGAAATGCTGGCCTTGTCCTCACTCCCTCTCTCTCAGTTCTGAGGACATCTCAGACATGACTGGAAGAAGTAAAACACAGCAATTAAAAAAAAAAAAAAATACAGGGGAATGGATGGTCCATTAAGACCAAAAAGGACAGGATGTTCAACCAGAAACAAAAGAGTTGGAGAGCAGCAGCAAGACAAGCATCATCCTCCCACCAACTAGACATCATCAAAATAAAATAAAATAAAATAAAATAAAATAAAATAAAATAAAATAATAAAATAAGCTGAATTCTTACCAAGTTAACTCTGAGCATATGGAGGGAAAAAGAAGCATTGACATTAAGACACGCTAACAAGTTAATTAAAATCCCTCATCTTGTGGGAGCAGAGGGTGCCAGGTACTCCCCAAATACAAAGGGGCCCAACCTCTCTGATCTCCAGGAATTTCAATCTCCCAAAAGGAAGCTCTTGTTTGCCACAGTGGCTATTTTCTTATAAACATTACATAAACATGAACTTTCTTTCCCTGTCAGGATGTAAATAAGGCCTGGTTTCTTCTTCACTGATGAGCAATAAATGTGAAAAACCCATGGAGAAGGAAAAAAAAAAAAAGAAAAATCACTGAAAATACTGAAATGGTGTTAACAGATCCAAAATTTAAAAATATGAATCGACAGCACTTTGGTTGAGCAGTAAGACTATAAAAGGAGAGGTATGAAATGACAATATGACTGAAACCTCCAAATTACTTTTCAAAAAACACACACACACACACTGCACATCCATTCCCCCCAGGTACACAGATCCTGTATATTTTTAGTGATTTTATTGCTGTTAGATCCTGGCTTGGAATTATCTGTGTATTGTTCAAAGTCCCAGCCATCTGGCTACAGTCTGGCTGGTAAAGCACTTCAGGAAAATCAGCAATCTCCTCCTTCCACACCTGGTTAACTCCTGCAGTACCTGGGATAAATCTAAAAAAAAAATAACTACTACAGGAGTGCAATAAAGGGTTTTTTCTGCTGCATTTTGTCATAAACCTAAGTTCTTTGCAAACTGTATTTTACAGCAAACCCTCTTTCTAAATCTCTACTTTAAACCATCTTGCAGAAGCAAAAATAATAATAAAAAAGAACTCAGAGGAATGAGTGGGAGAAAATGATACAGAAATCTTACTTTGCTCAGCCCATCACTTTGGTTGCCTCCACACAAGTGGAAAAGTATAGGAGGTCTGAAATTTCCAGACTCCCAGGACTGGTTTTCCCCTTCAAAACCTCTTTTTTAGGGGAGGATGGGATGATTCCCAGTGGTCTTGCTTCCACACAGCTTCATGTGCAACAGACCTGTTTTACATGCCAAGTTCAAGTGCTATTCCCAGCCCCAAAAGATGGATTTATGACTTTAAAAATCTTCAGAGGGATTTATGACTTCAAAAAACCTTCTTTACATAACTTTGTCCCTCTATTCTGCCAGCTGTATCCCTGTTTCCATTTCTGTATCTCTCTTAGGAGAGGAGAAAGAATAGAGAACATTGTATTTTATGCAGCATGGCTGTGATCAGCTCTTCATTCTTCTGCTCTCCACTAAGGACCTGAGAAGAGCATTTCGAGAAAAAAATAAAATAAAATTCCCCACCTAACCAAATAATGCTCTATGCATTCACATGTATGGAATATTCTTTGTCTCTCTGAAAATCCACTCCCAAATCTCTGGGTGAAGATTTCAAAGCAGGGAATGGCCAAACACACAGAAGTATCCATGGAAAATATTCCACTTTAGTACATTGCTGGGCATCAAGGGATTTATGAGCAATCAGGTTTGAGTGGCTGAAAAAAAAACCCAAAAAAACCCCAAAAAACCAAACCAAACCAAACAAAAAAAACAACCAAAAAACAAAAACAAAAAACAAACAAACAAAAAACCCAAAAAAAAAAAAACCAACAAAAACACACACCAAAAAAACCAAACCACCAAACAAAAACAACCAAAAAAACCAAACAAAACAGACAAAACAAACAAAATCCCCAAAACCACATTGGTTGAAATTTCAAGAGATCCTTAAAAACCTTCCAGAGCAGAAAGGGGAACCTTGGATGATCCACTCCCATACCCACAGCTGCATCATCAGGTACTTGATCTCTGAGGTCTGACCTCTGACCTTAAAGAGATTCTGAAAATAGGACATAAACTGTAAAAAAGCCCATTGGGAATATTTTAATCCTGGTACTGTATCTCCCAAGAATCACCTGCCTACCAGTTCAAGCTTGATTTCCACTAAAAATATTGGCTTTAGAAGGAATTAAAGAATTTTTAACGTACTGTGTTCATATAGAAAAAAATAATAGTGTCATCATCCCATTGCAGCCCTCAGCAGCCAGAAAAAAAAGGTGAGAAACACAGAAATATCCCCAAAACATTTTTCCAGCTTGTGATCAGGAAATAATGGGAAATTGGTTTTAGAAACACCTACACAACCACTTGTACACCTCAGAACCTCCTTAAGCTGCTTCTTCCACCCAACCACCTGCAGCACCACCACTACCTTCAGCCACACCAACAGCCACTGGATGTGCTCACAAATCCCAACCATTAGTATCCAAGTCTAACAGAGAAATTCGGGGAATATCTGCTACCCATATATCCTAACATCCAATTTAAAATCCCTCCTTGCTCCTAAATGCTTTCCATCCACACTAATTCACCCTAATCCCCAATCTACCTGCTTACATCTGTCGAGTCCTTCCCCTGCTGATCTCTAATCCCTGCCCACTTCCAGCTGCCAGTGTCAGTCTCCAAGCCAGCATCACCTGGAAGCAGAGATATTCAGAAATAATATTTCTGGACTGACAGCATGGACAAAAGCTTTATTCCTTTTTTTTTTCCTCTCCACTCAAATTCTGTTTGTGTCATACGTATTTGGGTCAGCTGTGTCTACTCCTCTGTTATGTACAGAAGTGAGATTTGTGTGTGTTCTGCAAATAAATACATCCTTAGAGTAGGGCTGCAGAACAGAAATCCACAACTGTGTTGTCCCAGGGTGACTTTATGATGCTTGTATGCTCACTCATCTCTTCTATTTATGCTGGATATGAAGTTCTGCACTTTTAACACTGGTTCTGAGAGTGAAGGGGGAGGAAAAGGAGCTCTCCTTTGTTTTACACCCACAAAAATCACTCTCTCTCCAATCCACAGAAAGACTTTCTGAATTTACCACCTCTTCAGAACAGCAAAAGGTTTTATTGTTTAATATATGTTAATTTTTTAATGCTTATGAATGCTTATTAAATAAACAGGTTTTTTTCCACTTTTCTCAAAAGAAATCTTTTTCTCCCAAACAAGTGAAAGGAAAGGCCACTAAATTTTGCCCTTTAAAAAAATCATCCCTTTAAAAGTTCTCTTCCAAATTTGTCCCAAACCAAAATATGTGTTTTTTCAGTATCTCTATAAATCTCCATCCCCATTTTCTTGGCAGAAGGTAATGCCATAAAAACTCCACTTGCATTTTCAAAGAGAAAAAGGAAAATTCATTCACACACAGAGGATGCTAAATTCTTTTATTTCTACTTAGAAATTTATTTCAATTAAGAAATTCTACATCCTTGAGAATTTAATTAATTGGGTAATACTAAGTATAGGAGGGGAAGGAAACAAGAAAACAGGGAAGTTAAGAGATTTGCACCTGGCCACACCATGGAGTAGTGACAGAGGGACCAAGACATGGATGTGCTCTCCAAAAGATCAGAGACTTGGCAGGCTACAAGCTGCATTCATGCACAGAGATTTTGTTGGTTTAGCTATTATTACTTTAAATATTAATATTGTTAATACAAAAAATATATTAACATCTCAGAGTTCCATCTCACTCAGCATGTCTGCAGCACCCATTGTCCACATCACAACAGCACAGGCAACAGAGATGTTTTTCCTTCCTAAACTTTATCTCAGGTTTTAGACTTTTTGGAGTAGCTCCCTTTCACAGCCAAAACCCCAAGTGGAAATTCTGCAGCAGCAAAAAAACCAAAAAAAATAATTCTGGAGCAATTCAGGTAATATCAAGTTTGGTTTGCAGCCAAAGATCAGGGTGAGGTAGCACAGTCTCACCTGGGCTAAGAAAGTGAGCTGTGCCAGTGTCTGATTCACACCTGGGGGATGCTTGGGACAAAGCAAATTCCTGCCAGAAACTATTCTAGCTCTGTTTCCAATGCCCAGGAATCTCCACTCCCAAATTTACTGGGGTTACTACAGCAATAGTGGAGGAGACAGAGAATCACTGTACATGGATATCCAAACTAGGACAGACCAGGCTGAATTCAATTTCAACCTCATTTGGTTTCCTGATGAGCACATTAATAAAGAAAGCCAAAAATGCAATAGGAAAAAAAGACCTTTTAGCAGCCATAAGGGCAATAAAAAGTGTCAGCACCTTCCCAAGAAGGAAATACAACATGGAGTGGATAAAGCTGTGTTAGAAATGACAGTCTGTTCCTGGACACCACCTTTTCCAGTGAAGTTTGGGATTTCTTCCATTCATATTGCAGGAAAGGAGTTGCAGAACCTCAGGAAAAATGCTGGCTGGAGTATTTAGCCTGTCTGGATGCTGATTCTGCTTCCTCCCTGGGGAGACAGCTCGATGAACCAAACTGGGATGCAGCCACCACCCCAGACACTGGAAATATTCCAGCAAACCTGGAGTAAGCTCTGATCTGCTCTACCCTGATTTCAGAATGAAACCATCCTGGCAGCACATCTGCCTGGCACAGCAGGACACTGGGGAGCACTGGGATGTGCAGGTAGAGACAGCTCTGACAGAAAAGCAAACAGCTGCAGAAGAGTTGCTCCAACCTCATCCTATTTCCCATGGACCCCCATTCAGCAAACACGGACAGATGTTCATACAAGGTCATGCAGCAATCCTACTGCTCAATTTCAGCTGTGTCTGGTTTCAGGAGGACTTTTTTGCAGGCACAGATCAAGAAAAACAGGCTGCAGATCCTATCCAAGCATTGGATATTGCCAGGATGGAAAGAACAGGATGTGAAGCACAGGGTGGAAGCCCAGTGGTGTAGAAAATGCTGAGGAAGCCTTGCAGCACTTGCAGGAATTTCATAATAGAGCCAAGCACTCCCTTATGGCTTATTGGAGAAGTGCTCTGCCCTCCTGACCAGAGAAGTGCTCTCGAGAAACTGAGGAAGTTTCAAAAACAATTGAATTCAATCTACAGAATTAAAGAATCTTGGAAGCATCGATCAGAGAATCACAGAAATATAGAATGGTTTGGGTTGGAAGGGACCTGAAAGATCATCCAGTTCCACCCCCCTGCCGTGGGCAGGGACACCTTCCACTGGACCAGGTTGCTCCAAGCCCCATCCAGCCTGGCCTTGGACACTTCCAGGGATGGAGCAGCCACAGCTCCTCTGACAACCTGTTCCCGGGCCTCACCACCCTCACACGGAATAATTCCTTCCTCCTCTCATCTAAACCTTCCCTCCTTCAGTTTAAAATCACTGATGTCTTGTCCAGGTCTGAACAGCTTAAGGAAGAGCTGGTACAAAGTTTGAATGAGCCAGTAGCTGAGTTTTATTTTGTTAATAAAACTTTTCTTTCCTCTGCCTCAAAGACCAAGAAAAGCTTTTGAAAGAGCAGCCAGAAGGAAAAAGACATTGAGCTAAATTCATTTCAGGAGCTGAAACTAAAGCACAGGGCAGTCTCTTCTCCCTTAGGAAAATACACCCATGTGGAAAGACATCCCAGAAGGGCAGCCCCAGGTCTGGGCACACATTGGGAAAGTAAAGGAACCACTAGCACATTCATGGAATCACAGGATCACAGAATGGCCTGGGCTGGAATGGACCTTAAAAAACATCTGGTTCCAAACATCTGCAATGGGCAGGGACACTTTCCACTGGACAGTTTCCACCAGCAACATTAATTCTGTTTTGTTTTCCCTACCAAGGCACCTCTACCCACACAACAAGCCAGCTCCGGGCAGAGGATCTTCCTAAACTACTTCTAATTCCACTGTAATTGAGTGGAAAATGAAGCAAGCTGTTTTGAACTGTTCTGGTATTTAAATGCATTGCCAGCTGAAATGCCTAAGGAAAGGTGAGTGTCTTTGATTTCTGATTTTCTGTCAAAGACTAGGACGCTAGCATGAGTTTTACGTGTTTGCATTAAAATTGCTTTGGATAACCAAGACTAGCAAATAAAATTGGTAAAGGGAAAAAAAAAAGTTTATTTTTACCCAAGAGGTTTTGGGATTGGTTTGTTGGTTTTGTTGCTTTTTTTTTCCTGCTAAGAAGTTGTCAGTTCACCCTCACATATTTCATGAAAATACTTATTTATTCCAATGGTGTCTTCTGGTTTTGCTAGTTATATAAATAAATGCATAACCATTTACAGTTCCTGAAATACTGAAATTATAGCAAAACGTTTATCATAATGTTAAAAGTGCCAAAAGGGATAGGGCAGAGGTTTTAAAAACAAACAGTTTCAAAGTCAATTTGTGTATGAAAGTTAATTCTCCTGGCAATTCCTTTTGCTATAAAACATGTTGTTCATAATTATTTAATATGTTTTCTTAAGCTTAATCTTATTAATTCATTAAATCATTGCTAAGATCTCCAAGAACTGGATTTAAGGCAGAGAAGATCCTCTAAATCTAGTGAAAATGGACTAAGAAAATAAATATATAACTTTTGGAAGTTTTGCACAATAGCAGAGAAACAATATGAAATAATTCTGTAGATGCCACAAAAATGTTGTTGGCATTGTCTAGTGACAGAGATCATCTTATCATGATTTTTTGTATTGTTTGCATTTAGACTTTAACTTGTACTTTACTAATGACTCATTAAATATGACACCCAACTCCTCAACTTCTGTGGGACCATAAATTCAAGAAAATATGATGTGACCCAAGACTTAGAAGCCAAAGTCAATCATGAATACTCTCAGAAATGTTTTACACAGCATTTCACAAGCCACGCTATTGTTTAGAGCTTTCTAAATTAGAGACAAGTCCAGGAGGAAACCTTGGAGCAATATTTGTGACCCCATCTAAGCATGACAGAGAAAAGGTGCTACAGGAGGTCACATCTTCAGTCCTTCCTTCTTTGAAGCTTGGACTTGATGATCCTGGAGGTCTTTTTGAACCTTAATGATTCTGTAATTCCACACTTGACAGGACTCCATCCCAAAAGCAGTTTGTTTGAATTACTGAATGTGATCTGGTCCAGCCCTTCAGTTTGAGACTTCAGTTTTTGAAGAAAACACTCTTAATACTGCACAGTAGCTTTAAACGTCCCCCAAAAATCCAACAATTTTGTTCTTGCTTCCTTTCACTGTTTTTAACTCTTTATAGCACTCTTTCCTGAGGACATTTAAATGCAAAATTCCCAGGGAGGAACAGTTGCCACAACCAGACCTGGACCTCCCACCAGCCCCTCCGGACAATGCCTTTCACTGCAACCACCACGGGTTTCAACTTCCCTTCAGCAAAGCATTCCAAGCACTGGAATTAATTTAAGAAGCCAGTGCAAAACCAAAGCAGTGCTCAGGCCCCAACAGAGCAGAAGGATTAACCACCTGCTCAGTGTTAATTAACCCCAGGGGGACTCCTTGTGTACTCAGGAGTTTGTTCTGTGCTTCAGCTCTTTGCAGCATCGAAATGTGGGGCTGGCAGTGGATTCCTTCCCAAAGTTTGGGAAGACAACCAGATCCAGGGCTGCAGTGAGGCCACGTGATGGTCAGGTGTGTTGGAGTTTTACACAAACAGGATGGGACTGTTGGGACAAATTCCTTGAGCTTTACTGCAGCATCAGCCTCATTACAGGGTTGAGACAATAGGAAGATGACAGCAGCTCACATCCTGCCAGCAGCAGCCNACTTACTGACTACCTTTCTAGAAATCTTCTTGCCTTTTCTATTTCCCACAGTCAGGCCATGGTGCTGGTTTGCACCTGAGCTTTTGAGTGAGTTTTGCTCAGAAAACAGAGTTTCTGCCAGCCCCATCCCACCAAAGGGGTCACAATCACCTGAACATCCCCCTCCCATGGAGCGCAGGAGCTCTGTGACTCTGCCAAACTTGGAGGCAACCACGAACTCCATGGTGTGTTTTTAAAGACAAATCACTTTTCTGATTTGCTAGAAAAAGAGGAAAATAGGATTGGAGAGGACAGAAGGGTGGTTCATCTGTAAGGAAGAGGTTTGGATTGGATATTTGGGAAAAACTCTTCACTGAAGGGGTTGTCAAGCCCTGGAACAGGCTGCCCAGGGAAGTGGCTGAGTCACCATCCCTGCAGGGATTTACAAGATGTGTAGATGGGGCACCTGGGGACTTGGTTTAGTGGTAGACCTGGCAGTGCTTGGTTAATGGCTGGACTTGAGGATCTCAGAGGGCTCTTCCCACCTAAACAATTCCATGACAGGTCAGTGACAGCACTGCCAGCTCTGGCACAAGACTTTCCACCCAAGGGCTGGTTGGTGCAGCACAGAGGCAGGTGAGTGGTAGAGATAGGAGGGCAAAGAAAATCACAGACCCAATTCCAGGAAAAAAAGTAGGTTAGAAAATATCATTTAACAATTGCTAAGTACTGAAATGATAATTAGGTGATTTATACCCAGAGAACACTGCCAAGGACAACTTGCAGGGACCAATCTCATTTTGTTCAGTGACGGATAACCAACCTTATCCAACCAGGAGAAAGACTCACATGTGATATATCTTGAGTACAACGATGGCCAGAGTCCCACACAAAATCTTCAGGAAAAACAGAGGGGAAAATGGTCTAAATGAAGTCACAGCCAAATTAAGCACTGATCCAGCAGTCCCTTGAGCTCACCTGGAAGCAATGCACTGCTGGAATATGAAATTAACCTTACCTTTTCAGAGCTGGCATTTAACGTCCAGGTTACAGTGAGGTTAATAAAAGCAGTGTTAAAAATTTCCTGTCTTGTGGCATTTTAATCCAAACTATTTAAATTCCCTGACCTACATGCTTCCTTGTGTAAAGCAGGTTTTGTTCATTTTCCCCACAAAAAGATGGTTTTGGGAAGGTAGGTTGAGCATGGTAGAGAGTGCAGGTGGCACACAGTAAGAATCCAGAGTTTAATTCCTACTGCTGTAGGAAACAGAGTTTGCTCTCTGTTTATCTTAGACATGTCACATTACTTAAAAAATAATATTTTTGAAGTCAATCTTTTCTATTTCTCAGGTTTAAACTTAAAATAAAAAGAAAAAAAAACAAAACCAAAACAAAACAATAACCTTCTACTACCTGCTTTCTAATTTGTCCATGCAACACCAATGCCCAGATGAAGCCCACAGAAGCTCCTACAAGGAAACAGGGGAACACGTGGATTTACAATGATTTTGGGGATCAGAACGGGGATATGAGAAGCAGATGTGGCTGGAGGACGTTGTAATTCCCAGCTGCAAAGCAGGGACATGGCTTATGCCTCCACCTGCTACTCCTGGCTGTCCCTCCGTGGCTGTGGGACAACCAAACCCCCAAAGTGCTCTGCTCCAGGTAATCCTGATGATCCTGCTTGTGACACACCTTGGTTAAGGCCACAGAACATCTGAGTTCTACTGAGCTTCTCTCTCTCTCCTCCTAAAACCTGCCAAAATTAAAATAATAATGAAAAAAATACTTGTTTTTGTTTTCCCCAAGAAATCCTGGATGTCCACCATCAAAACCAGAGTCTGAACTAGAGTTTTCTGACACCAAGGTGTCCAGGGCAAACCCAGTTGCTGAAAGCACTGCCTCAGGATCCTCCCCAAACTCTGCAGATGGAGTCTGCGGATCTCTCTAATTAGGGGGGTCAGCAACATTAACCTCCACATGGCCTGAGGACGGGCTCTGAGTCCATCCATCATCACATCAGCCCAGAGCCAAGGGGATCACCTTCCAGTAATTAAACTTTCCCATCTTTGCTGCACATTTGGATCGAGCATGGAAGAAACAGAGCCAAGGCAAACAGATGCAAAAGCACAGAGGAAACCCCCATGGCAGTATCACCCCTCATTAAACAAAACCAAACTAAACCTGAGCCCTCTTTTCTTTGCTCTCTGTATTACAGATGAAGCAGTTCCACCCCCAGCACCTTCATTGCTGCTGTATCTCAGGGTTTTCTGCTGGATGTTGAATATTGTCACTGGATCACTGTTGGACATTTACCTGCAGGGATACCTGGTTTTATTTATTTATCGTCTACAAAGAAAGGGAGAGGTTTAAAGCACACACAGAACATTCCCATCAAAGTCTGTCCCTGCTGGGAGCAGAGACACAAATGCTGGTGGGAAGGCCATGCTCCTTTGTTCCAGCCACACCATGATCTAATACAAAAGGCAATTTTTCTTAGCAAACCAGTCATCCATTGTCCAGAAGCAGGAGGCAGATAATTAGTGTTGCATTACCCTCTCCTGGCACTTAATTAATGGCAGTATTTGGGGATGCTGTGACAAAAGGCATCCAATGTATCCATCTTCCGTGGCAAAGGGACACAGGTTCAGATGAGAATAGAACAGAATCACAGAATGCCAAGTTGGAAAGGAACCTCAAGGATCATCTGATCCAACCTTTCTTGGCAAAAGCACAGCCTGGACAAGATGGCCCAGCACTCCATCCAGATGAACTTTAAAACTGTCCAGCATTCAGGAATCCACCACTTCTCTGGGGAGATTATTCTAAAGGCTGATTGTTCTCATTGCAAAACATTTTCCTCTTGTCTGAGTCTCTGATAATCTCCCCAGGAGCAACTTGCACCCAATACCCCACATGTCTGCCATGGGAAAAGAGAGTCTTCATCTCATTTGCAGCCATCCTTTAAATGCTGGAACATGATGAAAAGGTTTCCCCTAAACCTTCTTTTCTCAAGGCTGAACAAACCCACCTCTGACTGAGACACACAGAAAGGAAACTTCTCCAAGGTGCCTTGACCAATGCAAACAGGTCCCTCCCCTTGCAATCTTTTCCACAGGGTTGCTTAGCTAAGGGACCAACCAATTTTGGCTGGCTGGGAAAATCCACACTGGAGGACCCTGGAGATGTATCCATGGCAATGCCACCAGACAGGATGTGTGCAAGCCTGGAGGGGAAACCAGCACTCAAGTCTAAGCCATAACCCAGAGCATCAACAGGCTCTGCTGGGCAGCCAACACACCATGGCAGTTTCAAAATAACTGAATTTCCCACACCAGCTCCTCTTTGACATCCACTAAGGGTGGCTTCAGCATCACAGCTCCAAATGCCAAGCTGTGGGCAAGCTGGGCACAATAAGGGATCTCTTCAAATATTTAGAGGCTTCAAGTGTCTTGAGTTACTCTGTGAATTTGCATTTAAAACGGAGGTTTTTTCATACAGCACAATAAATATTCTCCTTTTTTTTAAAATCTCAGCTACAATGCATTGAGATTCATTGTTTGTCTAATCCACATTTCAATTCTCTTTTCTTACGGTTCTTTGATTGTGCCCAAGTATCCCATTCTTCCTTGCTTTTATGCCTTTAATTTTGCCTTGCAGAATAGCCTAAAAATCACTATTTACAACTGAACAGACAACTTCAATACCTTCTTCCTGTTCAAATAAAAAAAAAAAATCAGAATTAAACCCAAATTTGTAAGAAGAGAGAAACCCAAGAGAAACCTCTATTTTTATATATATATATATATTCCCATCCATTCCATCCATTTTTATATATATATATTTCCATCTCCAGCAGGGAGAACTGCTATTTGTGAAACAAAAAAATGTTTCCCAAAGAACATTTGCAACCCTCAAAACATGAACACCAAATCAGGCTGTGTTAATGAAAATGTTGAAATCAAAGGCAAGTGGAGAGAGTGGTGATGTTCTTCCCTGGTGGAAAAGGAAAAGAGAGCCCTTTGCCATGTCACAAGAGCAAGCCAGATCCAGGAACAAAATGAAGGCTATGTTCCAGATAAAAAGACTAGCTCAAAGCCCGACTAGATAAGCCCAGATCAGCCCTAGCGCTGGTCTGGCCTCTGCTTAAAAAAAAAACACAAGAGAGAATCCACAGCCATTTGCAAGCCACAAGGTTTCAGCATTTCCTGAGTGAGTTTTTGATCCTGTTTGCCACATCCAAGCATATTTCCCAGATTCAAGCAGCTTCCACAGCAAAGTTATCCTCTGGGAAAGCACAGCCCACTGCATTTTGTACATCCTCTCATCTACTCCATCCATCTGCCAGCCTTAGAACAACCATTGAGACAAACTTCTTGTAAAGGTGATGGGGAGATGAGAAAAGACACAAGCCACTTCAGAGAATATTCTGCATTTCTCCTTCTGGTTCCCCAGAATTCCTCCAAAGCCCTCACCAGTGCTGCTCTCCCATGCCACAGCCTCAAATTCTGAGCATGGTGAGATGTCAGGCCTCAATCACGCAAATCAAACTGAAAAAGTTTGGGTTTCACCTTTGAAAATCAGTGTCAGGAATGACCCCTGGTGAGGGTGTGATATTTACACAGCAGCCACAGTGAACCTGAGCAAGTCAAACTTCAGTCCTCACATGGAATAAATTACAGCAAGGGATCGATACTTCACCGAGAGGTTGATAGCCTTGTCTCGAAGGGCCTCCAAATGGGTTCCTGCTCCCAAATCCACTCCCATCAATGGATCCATAAGACATTTTCTGGGTAGTGATGGATGCTGGAGTACACTTCAAACCTAAAAAACAGAAAAAAAGACAGGTACAGCCCTGTTAAAAGTCAGTTAAACCCCAGTAGCCGAAGAAAAAAAGAGGACTGAGAAGGAAAATAAAAGACACAGGGCAATCTCCAAACTTCAGGATGCCCACCTGCAAAAAAATTAAAAGCACTAAAATCCAGGTGGACTTTAGTAATTCTGGACTACAAATGATTTTGAGGGCAACCAAGTCATTTGACCTCCCTGTATCTCATTTTCTCCACTGATAAAGGGCAACTCTTAATTCCTTGCTGTTCACAAAGTGCTCTGAGATCTTGAGCTGGAAGGTAAAGACTTAAGCACTCGATCAAAAAAAGGTGATGCTCTCTTCTGGAACATTACCAGTACACAGCTGGCTGGAGTCTATCCATCACACTGCAGCTCTGATGAGCTCTCAAAAGAGACAGTTTGCTGCTATAAGCTGCTGGGCCTCCAGCAGAAATGTTGGAGCCAGATTTATTTTGCCTTGCNCTGCATGAGCTGGGAGATTATACAGGACCAAACCCAGCTGCTGCTTTCTTACACCAAGGCTATAAAAAAATCACCCCAGACTGGTGTTTCTACCACAAAAAAAAAAAAGTTACAATCCTGCAAGAATAGCAACACTTTTGGTGTGATGGCAGAATCAGAATGGTTTGGGTTGGCAGGGACACTTAAAGGTCATCTAGTCCACCCTCCTTGGCCTGAAATGTTTCTAGTGATGCGGCATCCTGGCCCAGTGTTTTACTCACCTTACCATAAACTAAAATTCTTNAAAAAAAAAAAAAATTAAAAATCTGCAAGGCCTGAGGTAGTAGCAGCAGAATGAAATAAATGCAGCAGTCAGAGGAAGACAACTTCTTCATCCTTATCCACAGAAATGCCTCACTCAGACATCCTCCAGCATTTCAACAGTATCGAGAGGAGAGGANGGACACTTAAAGGTCATCTAGTCCACCCTCCTTGGCCTGAAATGTTTCTAGTGATGCGGCATCCTGGCCCAGTGTTTTACTCACCTTACCATAAACTAAAATTCTTCATTATAACTACTCTGTATCTACTCTTTTTCTTAGTTTAAAACGTTGTCCTATCACTACAGGTGCTGCTATAAAGTCTGTCCTTATCCTTCTTATACTAATATTGAAAGGCCACATTAAGGAATCCCCAGAGCCTTCTCCTCTCCAGGCCGAACAACCCCAGCTGTGCAGCCTTTCTTCACAGCAGAGCTGGTTCATCTCTCTGGCCATTTTCGTGGCCTCCTCTGGTCCTGCTCCCACTGGTCCATATCTTTCTTGTACTGAGGAAGATGTTGGGGTGTTAGGCTGGATGACATGAGCTGTGATGCTTCGTTCTGGGCTTGGATATTCAAATTTCTCATGTTCTGGACCAGCCCTCTTCCCCCTGACAGGCAAACAGCTGGCAATGGCCTCCACTTTCTGTGGCACATGATGTCCTAATTGATAGATATCCCAGGAAAGGGCTAAAGTCTCTTTTGGGATGTGCTGATACTGACACATTCCTTTGGTTTGTCCTCCATGGAAAGCAAAGCACCAGAAAATCCCAGTTCTGCACTGTACTGGGAACAGCCTGATGGCCTCAGGCACCTGTTGTACTTCATTCTCCTTTTTTTCTTTCAGAGTTTCAAAACCAAGCAAAAAAAAAAAAAAAAAAATCAGCACTGAGAGTCACCAGACAGCGAAACTCCAGGACCAAAAGAAATCACTCACCATCCTCCCTTAATTGGGCCAGACACACGAAAGAGGATGAAAGTGCAACTGCCTTGAAAGAGCAATGGTTGGGAGCTAAATCCATTAAAAGTGGAGGAAATCCAGAGTGCAGCTTCCCCAGCCAGCCTCAGTGTACCACGTGCACACATAATTGGCATCCGAGGCTGCAGGTGCCCCCAGGCCAGAAATTCTTCATTTTAGGGAAACAGCCTTCAGCCCAAACTTATGGAAGCCAAGCTGTGAGAGCCTGAGCAGCCAGAGAGAGGGTGAGGGTTGGAGTGTGCTTCAAGGAGACAGAAAATGGAGCAAACAAGAGGAACCAAGGAGCAAACCTGTAAACCAAGACACTCAACAGCAAAACAACCCATCGTGTCAGCTGTGCAAAACTGCAAAACCATGAGCTCCGTGGAAATACACCCTACAATTGTACTTTCTCCCAGGAGACCTTGGAGCAACTTCCAGTAGCTCAGGAGGGTCTGCAAGAGAGGTGGAGAGGGACTTTTTAGTAGGGCATGGAGTGATAGGACGAAGAGTAATGGTTTTGAACTGAAAGAGAGTAGGTTTAGATTGGATATCTGGAAGAAATTCTATATTCAGAGTGTGGTGAGGCCCTGGAACAGGTTCCCCAGAGAAGCTGTGGCTCTCCCATCCCTGGAAGTGTCCAAGGCAAGGTTGGACAGGGCTTGGAGCACCCTGGGATAGTGGGAGGTGTCCCTGCCCATGGCAGGGGGCTGGAACAAGAGGATCTTTAATGTTTTTTCCTACCCAAACCATTCTGTGATTCTGTGGTGTCTTGGTGGAAATTCTTGATCACAACCACTAAAACCTACAAGATTCAGTTGAAGATTCAGTTGGGAAGCCTGTGAGGAACTTGGGAACAAACCTCAGCTCTCCCAGGTCTCAGGTGAGCTCAGAACTACCAACACAACCTTCATCACAAAATGCAACCCGAGATCCAGCAAAACTTACCTGGGAAAATATGGGCACATGGAAGACAGTTACAAGAAAGTCTTTGGGCAGAGATAAGGAATCATTTTCTTTATCTCCCACAGTTTAAGACCACTGCTGGGATTTGGGACAACCAAACAGCTTGAAAAGAAGCCTCTGTACATAGATTTTTCCTGACCCACTCTCTCTCTTTAGAGATAAGCAAGTGGAAACATTTCTTGCCTTGACTTCTCCAAGGCCACAGACAGCAAACATGGAGTGAAAGTCTACACCCTGTTGTAAAATGCCTTGATTACAACTGGGCAAGTGTTGTTTTGGCAAATAGTGAATGCTTCTATTTTTTCTCCAACAGAGTGGTGTGAAAGGGGGAGAGAAGGGGGGCTTTTAGAGCACTCCAAGTGTTTCATGTTGATTTATCATTTTCAGGACATGTTTCCATTTTAAAACTTTTTCTTCTTGTAAGGGAGGAAAAATAGAAAGAATTGAAAATGAAATATTTTGTTGTAGCTTAACCAAGCTTTTTAGCAGCAGCCACCTCCCACCCCATTCTACCAAGCTATTGAAATAACCCTTATTCACACAGCTCTGGAGCCAAATTCTTACCCCACAGTAATATATTTACAGGAAAATTTAAGAGCAGATCTAAATGCCTTTAATTTGATTGGCAATAAAAGCATTTCCCTCCCCATCCCCATGGCACTTCCCAAGTCTTTTGTCTACTGCTCCTCAGGGAAACTTGTCCAATTTACTGTGAAGGCAGTTTGTACAAATTGGAGCAAGCATTTCCTAACGTACTAGACACAGAAAAAAAAAATAAAGAATAAGAAGAAAAAAACCATTTTATCACAGCTTTATCCTCATCACCTGAAATACAAATAAAACAATAATCACATCCAAGCAAGACTAAAAAGGGCATTAATTTGTATTTTAATGAAATCAAGTATTTCTTGCTTTGTATATCCTGTTCAAGCCAATCATGCCATGACTAGAACAGCATGATGTAGAATCTCAAAGAAAGAGTTGGTCCATATCTCTTGGACTGGGAAAGATACTGGCAAGTAAAACCATGCAGGCAAAATTAAATTTAAGAGCTCTACACCCATCAGTCTCCATTTAGAGACACCTGGGTGGGCAGCATTAGAGGTGGGAATGAAAGGTGAAATTTCAGCATGGGAGAAATAGGTTTATTATTATTACTATTATTATTATTATTATACTATTACATCTCAATAATTAAACTGTTCTTATTTCAACCTACGAGCTTTCTCACTTTTACTCATCCCCTCCATTTTCACCAGCCTGCTGGGGACAGTGAGGGAATGGCTGTGTGGAACTTATTTGCCAGCTGGAATTCAACCACAACAGCACTTTAGACAATTTATTTACATTTAAAGTTGAGATTGGCTGAGAAAGACATGAGCTGGAACATTGCTTTCCAGACAATACTGGAAAAAAGTGGGGAACGAGGAGAGACATGGACATATTGGAGAGAATCCACTGAGGGACCATAAAGATGGTTAAGGGATGGGAGCACCCCCTGCATGAGGAAAGAAAAAAAAGAAAAAAAACCTGCTTGTTTTGGGGTTGGAGTGGCTTTTTGGCTTATTTTGTGGGGTTTTTTTTAATGGTGAGAGTCATCAAACATCAGCTCAGGCTGCACAAAGAGGCTGTGGGGTCCCCATCCTTGGGGATATTCAAGCCCTGACTGATCATGTGCCTGAGAAACCTGCTCCAGGTGACCCTGCTCTCAGGAGGGAGTTGGACAAGATGACCTTCAGATGTTTTTTCCTACCTGTGAGATTCTGCAATTTTCCTCCTGTGATGCCTGAAACAGCATCAGAGCCATTCATGGCCCTCTTGGCAGACTGGAGGACCCTCACTGTGCCTATTTACTAAACAGGTGGAGAAAATAGTAAGAAAATTGCAAACCTGCCAGTTTTTTTTTCGAATTTCCTGTAAAGACAATGGAATAAAGCCACTGAAAGTATGTGATGGTGAAAAGCAGAATGACAGCCACTATGCAGCTGGCAAGAAGTCACATCAAACCAAGCTTCAACTTCAACTTCTTTGTAGAAGTTAGCATGGAAAACAGGTGCTTGTTATGGTCTCGTGTTTGTATGGCCAAAGAAATTGATAGGAAGTGCAGCAATTATTTTTTGTTTTTTAGTCAGAAAAATCATAGAATCATGGAACAGTTTCTATTGGAAGGGCTCTTAAAATCCTCTATTTCCAAACCCTTGCCATGGGCAGGGGCACCTTCCACTGGACCAGGCTGCTCAAATCCTCATCCAACCTGGCCTTGAACAATTCCAGGGATGGGGCAGCCACAGCTTCTCTGGGCAACCTGTGCCAGGGCCTCAGCTCCTTCAGTGTAAAGAATTTCTTTCTAATACCTAATCTAAACCTACTCTCTTTCACCATTAAACACTCCCAGTGGACTGTTGCCATAACCAAAGAACAATCTGTGTGGTGTCCACCAAGCTCTGCTCCCTCCATGTGCATTTTGAGCAGTGAGCTGGGTGATGGAACAGGAATTATCCTCATCCAACGCACACACAGCACCCAACAGGGAAGTCAGAGGACAGCTCCAGCCTCCAGAATGTCTCTTCAGCCTCCAGAACAATCTTAACAAACCAGAAGTAATGTTCAACAAGGAAAATAAGGCTCTGCATAATCCAGGTTAACTGCAGGGGCCTGGATTTAGAAAGAGCAAAGAAGAGCACCAGCAGAGGGTGGGGAGCTGCTGCAGAGAGGGATGGATGGATGCCACAGACCTCCAGCTGAACATGGATCTGCAGCGACATTTCCTGCAACAGTGGCAGGCATGGTGACGGGCTGCGTAAACAGGATTACAATCTTCTCAACAAGGGAAGCAAACCTTCAGCTTGACCCCACACTGTGGGTCCTCAGCTGTAAGCAACCAGCTCCAGCAAAGATTTTTGTCAGAGACTGAAGAGAGTCTGGAGGGAACTTGGAGAATGACAACAGGTCAAGAAAACATGGCCTGATAGGAAAGATTGAGTAAATGGGGTTGCTTTTCCTACAGAAGTGAAGACTGATGGGAAGACTTAATCCTTCAATTCTGCAAGGCTGCTGCAAAGAGACAGGGAGGAAAACATTTATTTTCATTCCTTTTTGGCAAGACAAGGGAACAGATCTAAACCAAAGCTGGAAAGATGAACTGAGACATTGGGAGAGCCTATGAGGAAGGATAGAGCACCTCTGGGAACAGGCACCATGGAGAAAGGTCTTATTGCACCTGGAGGTGATAAAACCACTCAATACTGGGTTCAGTCCTGTTTAACATTTTCATTGATGACCTGAATGATGGGGGAGTGTATCCTCAGCAAGTCTGCCTATCCCACCAAACTCAGAGGAGTGGCTCCAAGCTCAATCCAGCCTGGCTGTGGACACTTCCAGGGATGGGGCAGCCACAGAGTCTCTGAAAAACCCGTGCCAGGGTCTCTGAATATAGAATTTCCTCCTAATATTAAATCTAAGCCAGCTCTCTTTCCATTTGAAGCCATTGCTCCTCGTCCTGTCACTTCAGCCCTTGTCCAAAGTCCCTCTCCAGCTCTCCTGGAGCCCCTTTAGGCTCTGGAAGGGGCTCTGAGGTCTGTCTGGAGCCTTTTCTTCTCCAGGCTGAACAGCCCCAGCTCTCTCAGCCTGTTTCCAGAGCTGCTCCAGCTCTCTGATCCTCTTTGTGGCCTCCTCTGGACTCACTCAAGCAGCTCCACATCCTTCTTATGTTGAGGCCCCAGAGCTCCAGGTGGGGTCTCACCAGAGCAGACCAGAGGGGCAGAATCCCCTCCCTCACCTGCTGCCCACTCTGCTTTCGATGCAGCCCAGGACAGGTTTGGCTTTCTGGGCTGCCAGAGCACCATTGCTGGGTCACGTTGAGCTTCTCATCCACCAACACCCCCAAGTCCTTCTCCTCAGGGCTGCTCTCAATCCATTCTCTGCCCAGCCTGTGCTTTTCTTTGGGATTGTCCTGACCCAGGTGCAGGAACTTGCACTTGGCCTTGTTGACCTCCACTGGGTTCACACAGCCCCACCTCTCTGTCCTCTCCACGTGCTCCATTCCCAGGTCTAACACCACCTTGCTGATGAAGTACCTTCACTGGGGGCTTCAGAACTCATTAATGATGATGACACCTCCACTTCCGGATGACCCACCTGAGACATATTTTTCTGAGGTTTTTCAACTAGATAAAATCCTTTGACCAACCGGCCTGACCTTCATAAAGAGCTTGCAGATAATCCCACATAAATCATCTTTTCACATCAACCCCTACGGCCTCTGGTCAGTCCAGGTCACTCTTTCCATAAGAGCCTCCCTGAGGCTCCAGTTAATGAAGGACCATCCCCAGCCACTCCGTTAGGAGAGCTGTGTCTTCTCAGCTCCTGAACTTTGCTATTTGATCTCTTTTGCCTTTTAACCTCCCCTCAGATGAACTAAACAGATTGACGTCCTTTCATTTCTCCCTGGGAGATTTGTTTACACAGGAACCATGAGGAAGAATACTCAGCATTACCTTGCTTTCAATACAGCTGCCTCCACTTCCCTGCCTGTAAAATTGACAGACAGATCCAGAGCTCTCCTGTTGGCAGAGTACCAGAGGCTCATAGAACAATTTGGGTTGGAAGAGACCTTTTAAAGGTCTAGAACAACCCTCCTGCAATGAGCAGGGACATCTTCAGCCAGGAATAACTTGGTTCATATAAGAGTTTTTCGAAGTCATGAGATCAAAGGGCGTATTTGCAAAGCCTTCTGCTTAGGGTTGGCTCTGTCACTTATGTCATAGATGTGCTGCTTTTCAGCTTCTTTCCTCTGGGTTTTTCTCAATTATTAAAACCAGAATGCAATAATTTATCTGGAATTTACCTGGAAAAATGTCTCTTTCCTCTTTCTCCCAGAGCCTGAACTTATGAACAAGCTGAATTCTGCTGTTGAATTGCCTTGTTTTGTTTTGTTGGGTTTTTACTCAATGGTTTTAGCTTTGAGTTGGTGTTTGGGGGCACAAATCCCTGAGTGCCTCGTAACACAACTGTCAGAGGTCCATCAGAGTAGCTGGAGGGGATGACTTTCTTCTTTCTCACCCTGGGCCCTTGAGGTAATTTATTCCCTTCTGGATCTTCTGTGTAGTTTGCAATATTAATGTCATGTCCCTGGGTGGCTTTGGGCAGGCAAGAAGAGGAGAGCAGTGCTCAGGAGCTGCAGAAATGCCTGGCAGGAGGGTGGTCGGGAGCAATGCCCAGCCTGCAGCAGGGCTGGGACTGCAGCAGTACAGATATTTCCTCACACTTTGCTTCCCAACTGAATTCTAAAGCTGATGGAAGGTCCTTGGAGAATGAAGTCATCTCTGTCCCCACAGCTTGAGGACCTCACTGTCTAGCCTAGGTTGACAAGACACAAAATACGACAACAAAAAACAACAACAAAACCCCCAGGGCATCATATCCATAATCTAGTACAAATTAAACAGACTTCCAGAAGCTTCTAGAGACACTTCTGTGGTACTTGACTGGCGTGACATCACCGATGACTGTGAACAGCCTGACTCAATCCCTTGAACTGTGCTCTTGTCTCCCCTCCTCCACTGAAGTGCACGACAGAGCAAAGAGAACGCCCACGGCCCGGAGGCACCGTGGAGTAGATGCACAGAAAAACCAGCAGAGATTATCTCAGAAATGAGCTGCTCCTGTTCTTCTCCAGATTTGCTCAGAAATAATGACAAAAATTCTCTTTTTGCATTCTTCCTCATTGAAGTCCACATTTGAGGAAAGAACCTGGTTGCTTCCCAATGGATTTGATTTCTCTTCCCTGCTGCCACTGTAGGTGTCACCAGGAGCAGGGCATTTTGTCCCGGGAACAGATAAGACCAGGACAGGCTGCGAAGTCAGAGACAGCGAGATAAGATATCCATGACATTTTATGGAGATATACACCGAGCCACAAGCAGAGACAGCTGGTTCACTGTGCCTCTAATTGCAATGACACCAAGAGCTCTGGCTGTTCTCAGCACGTCTGATTGCAGCCTTTGCTCAATCTCATTTTTCACCCAGCTCAGCAACACCACGCAAAGCCAACAGGAACAGTTCCTGTCTAACCCCTTCTTTCATCGCTCAGTCATCCCCAAGATTTGCAGTTATAGCAGCTCCCATCAGGTAGAACAGACCCTTTCCTGTCCATCAAAAGGCACCTCCAACCCCACCAAGCTCTGGATGCCTTCACCCAGGACCTCCTGTTGATGTCAAAGGGCTTCAGATCTGATGGACTGACACGACACATAAAGCAGAAGGAAACCACAAGCAATAGAGATTGGAAGGGATGGATGCAAGTTGTCTGCACACATTTCACGTTGCACCAATCTCTGCACATCAGACACGAAGAACAGAGGCAAGGAAAGCAATCTGGAAGCTTGCTGTTCTCCTTTCATGTCAGTCCCAGTTGCCACTTCAATAAACAGACTCTCCTTCCACATCTACCTGACTGCAGGTCTTACAAGAGAACAGAAGACAGGCTTCAAATCCTGCTATATGGCACCAGAGACAGGCTGGCCTTAGGCAAATGCCAAGAAGAAGGGCTGGAAATGTTTTGTTTACCTTGGGAATCTCAGATTCATAGACCTTCCCACTTCCCCCGTTATGTATGTAAATTTCTGGAGAGCAAAACTACCTGCTAGAAAAAGTCTTCCATCAAAAGGATCACAGATGCCATGGAAAGAAGGATGCCTTCCACCCTCAGAGCACGAGGCAGCACACCCTGAGACAGTTTGGTTCCCCAAAGCAGCAGCTGAGGGTGATAAATGACAGAGTGATGGCACAAGCAAGGCCAGCCCTCAGGACCCAAACATCTTTACTGCTGGGGAAGCAATCAGGCTTCCCTGATACTGAGGAATTCAGATCAAGAAAAAAGGAGCCTCCTGAGTCTTTGGGAGACCAAAGATCTTTTGGGCACTGAGCTGTGTGTAATGTTTTCTGCTGTTCCAGGCCATGTCATGGCAGTGCTTTCATGACTTAGTGCCAGGTCACTCTGAGCTCATTTTGATCAAGATGTGATGTCACCCTTCCTATTTTTTAAACTGACATTAATATAACAGTTAAACATTTCTTCTGGCTCCTGCAGAAGATGATCTAGACAGCTTCAAACCCTGAACTGCCTGAGTACAAATGCTCCAAAACTCTGTTGCTTCTACCTCAAGGGTTTTCTATTTTTTACCTGTATTGCCTTCTTCTATTTGCTGTTTTATGCCATGCTGTCTATTTTTTGTGAACCTTGCATGTAGAACAGTCTTAATCTATCCATATGCTAGACAAACACAGAAGTATTACATATTTCAGTGAACAGCAAAATTAAATTTCCAGTCAGTTCGAAATCCAGGTTTCATCTGCCTTTTCACTGGTTACAAAAGATGAATATTAATGTCTATTTGCTGTAATAAAAAACAGGGAGGAGGAACACAGGAAAGAGGGAACTGGTGTCTAGTTTGCTACTCTGACGTTAGAATAAACTTATTAATTATAAAAGATGTACACGCACGAATGGACAGAGACCAACTGCACCACACTAGGTCAGCTTAACAAAATTAGAAATGGCATTTATAAATTTATATTGGATTTCAACAGAATAATGAAAAATGCATCTGAGGATGGCAACAAATTCTGAGTCCTCGGGAACATCTTGATAGAGCTGCAATTGCTTAGGGAAGGAAGATGCAGGGCAAAATGGGTGAATTAATAAAGTAATAGATTCCTAAATCCCAGGATCCTGCTCCCCCATCAACAAACATAACTCGTTTCCACTTCCCAAAGAAGAAATATTGTTATTCAACACACACAATCAGAATATGCTCTCACCTCCACCAGTGTTTACTACCAGTCACATTATAAATAAACTTTGCAGAAGGGTAAATGAGAAGCAGCATGGTCTGGTGAGGACACAGTGCCCAGTGGGAAATGAAGAATCTACTTCTACCTATGGCTGTGATTCATCAAGAGACAGAAAACAACTTGGTATCTTCATTTCAGGTCTCCTACCAAGACCATGGGAGAAGATCCAAGTCAGTTATGTCCAGTGTAAATCTAATCAACAGATCACAGAATAATGATGGAAAAGACTTCTAAGATCATTGAATCCAACCATTAACCCAACACCACCATGTTCACAGCTAGCAAACCCCCAGGGGCCACTTCCACAAGCCTTTTGAACATTTCCCTGGTTGGTGATTACACCACCTCCCTGAGCAGCCTGTTCCAGTGCCTGACTGCTCTATTGGTGAAGAAATTTTCATGAATCATAGCCCAGAGTCAGCAGTGGCTGTGAGCCAATTTTCCGACCAGACTAAAGTGAATTTGCTAAAAAACTTAGTGAACCTGTCATTGCACATATTTGAGGAAATACAACCATGGTCAATTTTCCAACTCATTCAGTTTTGCCACAACCTCTCACTGTCAGAGAACATGGTTGATCCCTTAATTATTTCAAGTGGTTCTTAATATTCCACCAATCTGATGTTCACAGAAGGACTTTCTGCCTGTGTTTTTAAACCACAACACAGTCTCCCTAAGCCAGGAGGGAAGGTGAGCACTGTCATTATCTTTATTTCAACTTTCCCTATCCTCAAACAAAAAACATTTAAAATAAAATGTTTGAAAAGTAAAGGAATGCTCCACAGTAGTAGCAAAGTCACAGGGAGGCAAGGAATTGCTGGGGCTGCTTGCAGCAAGGCAACAGGGTGAATATTAACATGGACTGAAGAGGAAGGAGCAGTAGAGATGTTTTTCACCACAGACATTCACCAGAGGGACAAAGCAGAAAAACACAGCAACAAATCCTCAGAAAACACACTAACAACCAACCCTCATTAGCTGGGGATGGAGCTGAGCCTCCTGCCACATCTCCTGCCTGCAGCAGAGCATGGTAGGAGAGCAGAGGATCAGCATAGCAAGAGAAAAGAGATTTCACCTTGTTTGAAGGCTTTACAGGCCAGGACAACAAGACAGTGAACACAGAACATCTGGACATGTAAATATGTGCTGTAAAGGAGCTCGTCTTCTCCAGACCAGCTGCACTCTCAAAGCATTTGTGATACAGCAGAGACTGCTACCAGCCTGAGGCAGCCTATGGAGAGCTAAATTCATCCCCTTCCCATCATTCTTTCACCCTAATGACAGTGTCTTAGGTTGAAAGATGTGGCTGGGGGTGTGTATTTTATTGCCATCTGTTAGAGGTGGGGCAGTTATCTTCTGTTCGTTGGGCAGTTTTTCTTTATCTCTTCCACAACCAATCCTCCCTCCAGGAGATCTCTTCTGTCAATGGGCCATTAATTATTAATTATCTTCTGTTAATGGGCCAGTGAGTGTCACTGCATGGCTGATAAAATTACATCATCCCACTGGGAGATGCTCTGCCCAGGGGGAGGAGCCAAGCATTCCTACCTGGATATAATCTGAGGTTTTGGAACACCACAGCAGCCTGTTCCCACTGCATTCCCAGAGGAAGACCAAACCCATCTACACCACCACTGGACCTTCAGAGGAAAACTCCACCCTTCTACAGGATCCCTGCTCCAACAGAACCACACCTGTCACTGCAGGAGGGCTGCAGCCACCATTCAATGGCACTGCCACCAACACCCTGACCCACAGGGTGTCAGGTCAAATTCTGACTCTGTCAGTGGGGTTTTTTTGTTTGTACTATTACATTTGTATTTTTAATTTTCCTAATAAAGAACTGTTATTCCTGCTCCCATATCTTTGCCTGAGAGCCCCTTAATTTCAAAATTATAAGAATTCAGAGGGAGGGGGTTTACATTTTCCATTTCAAGGGAGGCTCCTGCCTTCCTTAACAGACACCTGTCTTTTCAAACTGAGACAGACAGATATTTTGGGTTACCTTCACCCTCATGTTGAGAAAAGTGCCAGTCAAGTCTGCTCTGACACGACTTCCAATCAGTTATGAACCAGAGACCCTAAAAAGCCCCATTTCAGCCAATTTCACAGTTCACCAGGCACTGGAGGACTCCTCCTTCCTGCTGAGGAGCTCTTGTAGCACATGATGGCACCAAAGGGAACCAAGAGCAAATATCAAGGAGGAAAAGCAGCTCGGCTCCAGCGTGTGACTCATGCGAGAGGCAAAACAGCTCAGTGGCAAACCCTGCACAGGGGAGAAGAGCTGCCCTTAAAAATGCAGACTGCTGGTTTTTCCACCAAGAAAGAGGGTGTATTTTTTACACTGTGAACTGTGTGTAAGATCCTGGTGAAGACAGGACGCGCAGCGTGGGGTGCATTTGTCAAAATGTGGGTGCCAAATACAATCTCAGACATCCTGTGAGGCTTGGGTGGGGCTGGGACACCTGGCTGGTGATGCACAGCCTTCTGGGCTGGCAGAAGGAATGGGAAACAGCTGCAAGTTAAGGCACCTAAATAATGGAATTTTTTGTGTTGGAAAAGACCTTTAAGATCATTGAGTCCAACCAGACACTGCCAAGGCTATCACTAAATCATGTCCCCAGGCGCCACATTTACACATCTATTAGATCCCCCCAGGAATGGTGAATCCACCACTACTCTGGGAAACCTGTTTCAATGCTTGACAATGCTTTTGGTGAAGAAACTTTCTCTAACAGCCAATCTAAACCTCCCTTAGCACAATTTAAGGTTATTTCCTCTTTTCCTGTCACTCGTTACCTGGGACAAGAGACCAACCCTCACTTCTCAGTGTGCACCAAAAGCTACTGGGAGAGACTTAAGTCAGTACAGCCAGTGAAGAGTGGAGACCCAGTCAAAATACACAGGAGATGCCTGCTTTTCAGTAGAGAGAGGGAGTGGGAGAAGTTTGCAGTTCCTGGGAAGCTTAAACATATAACAGATTTTAAAAAATCCCTGAAATTTACTTTTAAATTTATCATTTTCAGCAGTCTTTTCAATGTTTTACCCAATTCTACCACTTTCTTCCCAATACAGTAGAAGAACTAAAAATGTAATGCCTCATCAGACTGGGAAAAAAATGTTGGAGTGCAGGAAATTCCCATAAAATAACACCCCATGAATTCCTGAGTCACCTGGAAAAAGCAAACCTCCCCCTTTTTTTTCCAGTGCAAGAGCTGTGGGGTAATGAAGTAAATCCAGGAGGAGACAGGAATGAAAGTAAGAAAGAAGATAACCCTCATGTAAAGTCTAATTGAGCAAGAACTTCATGCCACAGGCTGTTCTGCATCCTGAAACCTTACACAGGCTTAAAAATGCAACAGGACTATGAAAAGAAGGAAGGAAAAAAGGAAGAACAAAAATACATTATGTGGTATTAAATGTACCACCTCTGAGTGAAGAACATGGGAAAACACCGGGAGAAGCCTTGCCCTGTTTGCCTTTTTCTCATGCTCTTTGCAAAACCAGCCTGGATTTGGTTCATTTTGCATGGACACACCTGTCCTGACCCAGTTCACCTCTTGCTGTGACAATTCTAGAAGGAAATCCTTCAGGAAAGCACAAAACCAGAAGTTCAAGAGCTGCCAGGCTACTTGAAATTCACCTCTTCTGGTCAGCTGCTCTGTCTTACTTCTCTCCATGGCCATGGTGAGGATGGCTCCACTCTGCCCCAGTAACCTGGATTATTAATCAAGGTTAGACCCAGCCCTAAGAGCCAGGTTTGAAGATAACCAGATCTCCATCACTCAAGAGAGGAAAGAAGGCACAAAGGAAAAAGGAAGAGCATTGACAGAGACCTGTCACATCCCAAGGGCTCATGGCTGAGCATCCTTCCGTGTCCAGGCAGATCAAATCTAAATCCATGAATTTATGAAGGTAAACACATTTTGGAGACTAAAATCAGGAATGGGCACAAGGAACTAACTGCTGCCAAGTTCACACCTGATGAAGAGCAAAAGATGCATCTGTGCTGTGCTTCATTTTACTGCTCTGCACAGGAGCACTGCAATTATGCCACATAATTGCATCCCTGTTAGGGATGAATGTGAATTAAGGTGGTTATAAGGTATAAAAATATTTAGGTCCCAATAAAGTGAGGTGAGAGACAGACTCTCTTCTGCTGTACCTGCTCTCAGCCGGTGACAGCAATGCCTACAGAAATTCCACCACCCAGGAATTCCTATTCCAACATCATTACACAGAGATGCAATATTGAGTAGAAATACAGACACTCATACTTGATTTTTTATATCCTCTGTCCAAGCTTGTCTAATCTCAGTGGTCCCATTATTTTATTGTTTGGTGATGTTTTTATTGACTTGACTCTACATAAACAATAGGATCCACATTTGAAAATTGTTTCCTCCTGCCCTTTGTAGCCATCAGCCAGGTTTTTAACTGATATTTTTTGACTCAAAAACCTTTTTCAGCCTGAAGAAAGCATCATTCTGAAAATAAATAAAACACAAAAGGAAGGAGACCTCTGTAATGGAGCTGGGACATGGACCAAAAGAACTTGTATTTCAGATGTTCTACTGCACCATTTACTTGTGCTACATTCAGAGCTTTGGGAAGCCATCCAAACCTGCACAGACACAAAATAATCCATGGAAATTACAGCTGCAAGGTGCCAGTGACAGCAAAAAGTGTTTAGATGGGGAAAATGAAACTGAAGATTCAAGGGTGAGGTGAAAAGCATGGAACAGCTTGTGCAGGAAGAGAAATGTCCAAAACATAAAGGGTGAACTGAGGAGATTCGTCACTACCAAAAAATAAAGTGACAAAGGCAATCAAAGAAGCTCTGTGCAAAAATTAATTGGACAAAAGCTGGAGGAGTTTTTGTTCTGTCCAGAGGTTTTTGCTTTTCCTCCTATGTCACTGGAGGATCTACGGGGTCTAGAAGAGATGAGGGGAGAGGATGTGGTGGCTGCTGAGTCCCTGAGCGCATAAAGATCTTCTGAAGATGCACCACAGAAAGTCCAAGGACACTTCTCTGTTTCCAAAACCACTCACAAGCTCAAGGCTCCTCTGCAATATTTTTACAAGGACTTGTGGTGATAGGACAAAGGGGGAATGGCTTCAAACTGAAAAAGGCAGCTTTAGATGGGATATTAGGAAGAAATTCTTCCCTGTGAGGGTGGTGAGGCTCTGGCACAGGCTGCCCAGAAAAGCTGGGGATGCCCCATCCCTGGAAGTGTCCAAGGCCAGGTTGGATGGAGCTCTGAGCAACCTGGCCCAGTGGAAAATGTCCCTTTCTGTGGCAAGGGAATTGGAACTGGATGAGTTTTTAACCCAACTGAAATCATTCCATAATTTGCATTCTCCTTGGTAAATAACCTGATTAAGTGACATTTAACTTGAAAAAAAATAATGCTCAAAAGACACATCAACTATGCAAAAATGCAAACTGTCTTCAAATTTAAAGATAGTAAAGCTTATCTGTTGTACCTTTCAAATCAACCACCAATTTCACTACAGAGAGGAAAAATAAAAACACTGCAACTGGAGCATAAAGGAAATAGTTTAAGGTCAAATAAAATCACAAACAATTCAGGCAATTAAGATCATGGGAGCACTGGGAGGGTGCAGGGAGTTGTGTCTAATGGGTTCCAAACAAGACCAGAAATATTTATTCAAATTGAGCAGTGCCTCCTTCTTTGTGCTGCTTTAATCCAAGGATTAAATGTTTTCCATGAAAGAGATGAGAATCTGACCCCTAATGATTACATGCCCATAAAAATCAGAANACAAACCAAAATAAACCACCAAAACCCAACTGACTTTAATCAGTGGGTAATTACTGCAACTCCAATTAATCAATGTTGATTCTACAAATCCTATACAAAAGAGAGATTGTCCCTTTGCTTAATTTAGTCCAAAATGTTTCCCTAAATTCCAGGATCAGGGTTTTGATCATTAAAATAGGCTTAGCTCGGATAAGCACAGCCCGATACCACCATCATTCACATAATAAATTAACAGCCTAGTCCCCTGACAGTGCTGTCTCTAGATACCAAAAGATACTTCATCATGTGTCATAAGGGTAAAATATCCACTTTTTCATTTCAGACCAGCCAAATTTTCTGCTCCTAAATCTGTACATTTCATTTTCCAACAGCCAGACTGACAGAGCTCAGCTCCCCGAGGAGGAGGGGACAGTTTATATGTACATGACATGCTGATTGACTTTCTGTTTGTTGTGGTCCCATAGGTGATGGAGCAGAGGGAAACAGAGCAATCCTTTAAACTGCCAATTATCCCATCAGTCCTGGCAGGACTTTTGGAGAAGGATGTGACTGAACACCAGCAACTCAACCCTTTTGTTTCAGGGTGTGAATCCAGGCAAGGTTTGGTACCTCTGGATTTGATGTTAAAAATAACAGTGGGCTGAAAGCAGGGGATGAAAGTCCAGGTCATGGCTCTCAGATTTCTTGCTCAAGGCTCTGCATCTTTGTTCTTCTCCCCACCTCCAGTAAGGGAGGCAAAGTCTTAAAACATTAACTTCTACCACAACAATCAGAGAATAATGGAATTTTCTTAGGTTAGAAAAGTGCTCTAAGATCATTGAGTCATACCCTTCCCCCAGCACTGCCAAGGCCACCACTAACCCATGTCCCCAGGTGCCACACCTACACATCTTTTAAATCCTTCCAGGGATGGTGACACCACCACTGCCCTGGGCAGCCTGTTCCAATGCTTGTCAGCTCTTTCAGTGAATAAATTTTTCCTGGTGCATGTGCTAGACCAGAATTTCAGTCTTTGTTGGCTGTTCTCAGCTCAGTGCAGCACAAAGAACTATCTCCACATATCTATTTGCAGATTAAAGGGGAAAAACAAGCAAACAAGCAAAACCCACCCCACTGTGGTCTGCTTCCAAAGCCATTTCACGTATTATGAGATAAGAACTTAAAATGTTTTAGATGTTGGAGGTGTATCCCTTTTTTTCAATCTGACCTTGTATTCATTAATCAGTTATTATGCTTTTTACAAGCAGAATAAGAGACTACATAATTATTTGGTCCCCACTGGATGTTGACTTGATAAACACTACAATTAATTCAAATTACCATGCTGCCCTTCCTTTCCCTTCACACTTTCAGAAATGTCTCTCTAAACCAATCTATGATTACCAGTCATACATAAAAGCTTCAGAAAAACACTCCTCCACAAGCATATGGCAGAGCAAATTCATCCAGCATTGCTGGCTTTCCATGGCCTTTATCTTGAGGAAGGCATTACACAGAGACAGAGATGTCTCCCCGTGCTGGCTTTCCTCAGAAAGGCACAGAGATATCCTTTATCCCATTTTGGAGTGCACCATATCCTCAGGAGAGCATCCTACTCCCAGAGGTGCTTCAGGCAGATGTGGACTGTAATCAGCTACCCAGGATCTCAGCTGTGACATCCACTCTCAAAGTCAAGCCTGCGCTTTCTAGGAGCTGTACCAGACTTCAGGCACACGCCATGGCAACCAAATTCAAATGCACTTTGTTCAAAACCATCACTTACTCAGAGAAAAAAAAAAAGCAGTGGGGGGGAAGGAAAAATATAGCAGCAAGTTTAACCTAAGTACTTTATGAACAACATAATTCACAGAATCATCAAATCATTTAGGTTGGAAAAGACCTCTAAGATCATCAGGTCCAGTCTTTGACTGATCTCCACCTTGTCAACCAGACCAGAGCACTGAGAGCCACGTCCAGTTATTTCTTGGACACCTCCAGGGACAGGGATTCCACCACTTCCCTGGGCAGCCCCTTCTGACAGCTGACAACGTTTTCCATGAAGAAATTCCTCCTACTGTCCAACCTGAACCTGCTCTGATGCAGCTTAAGGTCATTTCCTCTCATCCTGTTCCTTGTTCCCTGGGAGAAGAGACCAACACCCACCTGGTTGCCCCTCCTGTCAGGGAGTTATGGAGAGCAAGAAGGTCCCCCCCTGAGCCTCCTTTTCTCCAGGCTGAGCCCCCCAGTTCACTCAGCTGTTCCTTATAGGACTTATTCTTTAGACCCTTTTCCAGCACCATTCCCTTCTCTGGACATGCTCCAGCTCCTCAGTGTCTTTCTTGAAATGAGGGGCTCAGAACTGGACACAGCACCTGATGGTGGCCTCACCAGTGGCCAGCACAGATGAGCAATCACTGCCCTGGTCCTCTGACCACACTATTTTTCATACAATCCAGGATGCCCTTGCCCACCTGGGCACACACACTGGTTCACGCCCAGACACAACAGCCACTGTTTAAAGCATGGCAATAATCAGCACATCCCCACCACAGACCTACTGCTCCTGATATTCCCCTATGCAAGTGTCCTAGATTGCAAGGCAAGATGTATTCAATTGCCATCTGCTAGAGGTGTGGCAGTTATCTTCTGTTAATTGGGCATTTTTCTTTCTNTGCTTTCAAACCAGAACAGCAAGGGAAGGAAGAGCACAGGGAACAGCACTTCAGCTGTCAAACATAACAGGTATGAGTTAACCTGAGCTGTTACAGCCTCCCTCCTGTATCAGGACATTGTCCCAGGGCACACTGAAGTAATTCAGCCTCCTGGATTTAACAGCATGACATTGGTGCTCAGGTACAGCGAGATGGAAAAGCTCTTAAAATAACAACCTCAAACGGTGTAATTTCATTAAGGCAGGCTGACCCTTGCTGCTTCTGCTCGTGTTCCTCCCTGGTATTGTTACTCTGTGATTTAGTTCACTCCCTGGAAAAAAACTCCTCTTTCTTCCTGTCTTCCCAGTCGTGTATATATTTATAAATATAGAGGAATAAAAAGAACACAGATAAATCCTCAAGGTGTTTCTTTCTATGCTGGTCCAAGCAAGAATACAAGAACAAGATATTTTGTGTGTTACAGACAGTGGTTTGCAAGAGTGTGCACAGCCTTCCCTCAGTGCTTATTTAATTACCAAAAACAGGCACAAGAGCTAACAGTGCCTGATGGATACATAGAAGACTCTTCAAGCTCAGCTGATGGTTCTGCAAGTTAAAGGCTCAAAAGTTATTAAAAACTAAAAAACCCAAAAACAAACAACAAAACCCCAAAAATATAGGATAGTTTGGGTTGGAAATCTAGCCCTGCCCTCCCTGCCATGGGCAGGGACACCTTCCACTATCCCAGGTTGCTCCAAGCCCTGTCCAACCTGGCCTTGGACACTTCCAGGGATCCAGGGGCAGCCACAGCTTCTCTGGGCAACCTGTGCCAGGGCCTTAGCAGCCCCACAGAGAAAAATTTCTTTCTAATATGCAATCTAAATCTCCCCAACTTCCGTTTGAAGTAATTTGCCCTGTTCCTGGTACTCCAGGTCCTTGTCCAAAGCCCCTGTCCAGCTCTCTTGGAGCCACTTTAGCCACTGGAAGGGGCTCTGAGGTCTCCCTGGAGCCTCCTCTGCTCCAGGCTGGACATTACCAGCTCTCCCAGCCTGGCTCCAGAGCACAGGGGCTCCAGCCCTTGGAGCATCTCCATGTTCTCCTCTGGACTCACATCAACAATTCCATGTCTTTCTTATGCTGGGAACCTCAGACCTGGATAAATTACTCAAGGGGGTCTCACAAGAGCGGAGCAGAGAGGGGCAGCTGCATTTCCTGCAAGGAGAAGAAAAAGAGAAAAAGGAGAAAGCTGCACTTCCTGCAAGGAGAAGACCTGATGAGTTTTCAGACATTTCATTCTCTAGCTCTCCTCCAGGAGTTCTGCACACACAGGTTTCTCCATCAGCAAAAAACATTTCAGTTTTGCGTGTATGTAAATCTCTGTATTTTAAATTCATGCCCCATCCCTGGAAGTGTCCAAAGCCAGGCTGGATGAGGCTTGGAGCAACCTGGGATAGTGGAAGGTGTCCCTGTCCATGGAAAAGGGGGATTGGGATTAGATATCTTTAAGATCCCTTAGAACTCAAACCATTTTGCGATTCCATGAAAATTACAACATACACACTTCCAGTCATTTCAATTCTATATGCTAATTAGCTTTTAAAATAACTCAAAAATGAGATACCTTCTAGAATATCTTTAAAATACATCAATTTGTCAAGTGAGTCTCAATATGTAATTCCATGTTATTTGATCCTCTCTAAAACAAGTTTGTAATTAACCAAACAGAGACACGAGAATCCCAAAAAAAGATAAGGACTGTCAACCTCAACCCAAAATCCTCTGGAGAGGGTGAACACTAATCAGTAATTTCAAGCTCTGGTCTCAAGAGAGCTTCTTCCTTTCCTAAATCTGTCAGAACTCTTGACTATCACAGCCCAGCCCAGCCTCTCATGCTGTTTTACTCATGGGAGAACCCAGAAACCACATTCACCAACCTTTGCAGAAACGTGTCAAACTTTTTACTTAATGAAGTAAAATTTAATAGCATTTGAATAATTCTTTGACACATTTCATGACTAAATCAACCCAGACCTTTTCAGACAGGGATGTAAACTTCATTACAGTTAGTACAACCACCAGAAAAGGAAAGAACTTCATAAAAAGGGTTGGTTCAGTATATCAGTGCCAACCTTTCCAACAGGAACGAGTTATTTCACCACCAGCTCCTCAAAGAGCATTTGGTGGTCAAAATATTCAAAGTCTTCCCATTAGGGGAGCTTTGATAGCCACATACAGATGGATACCATCAAAAAAGGTGTTCCTGCTCATGGTGGGGGTTGGATAAGATGGTCTTTAAGGTCCTTTCCAACCCAAACCATTCAATGATTGTATGCCTGAAAACCCCTAGAGGCCTTTGCATGCTTGGAACATGACTTTTCCATGTTTTAACCTCCTCAAGAGTGACCAACAAAGCAAGAGAATCCAAACCCACACGTGGCAGCACTTCCACACCACTGACAAACACACCAAAGACCAGCACTTGCTTACAAAGTGTGAAGAAAAATGCTTTCTTGAGGGGCTTCAGTCTAAGTGGCATCTGCTTGTAGCCTCCTGCTGTCAGGGCTGAAACACCCCTGGAATTATTAAACATTACAGCTGACAAGTCTCCTACCTCAGAAAGATTGTTCTTCACTCCAGGGAATTTTGTGATAGACCTCGTCTTGATACAGAGGAATTGATCAAAGAACTGAAAATTAGTGGCTGCTTGGGTAATCATGACTCATTCACTTAAAAAAAACCCAAAAAAAACCCAAAAAAAACCCCTCAAAAATTATTAAAGAAAAATTAAGTCTAGAACCTCACTGGTTTTAAAAGGCCTGTTTTAAAAAGGTATTTAATTATCAAAATAGAAGGGTGTAAGAGATGATAAAAATAACAACCTGTAGGAATTTCAAAGGTATCCCTTCCTGGATATCCACAATTCTCATCTAGGGAAGGTGGTAGCCCTTCCTACAGGGGGTAAAGAACTGTATAAAACACTCCAAAACGTTATGTTTGCATATGTACTTGGGGAAAAATAAAGGAAAACAAATCAACTAGGAAAAAAATCCAGAAAAATCTCCCCCATACCACCACACAAAATGATACAAGAAATCTACAGCCAAAAAAACCCCAAATAACTAAGGGGAAAAAAAAGGTGGAGGCAAAAAAAAATTAATTTTCACAGTGGAGCTGGTACAGGACAGGAGACAGAACTCAGGAACAATTCAGATAAATCAAGAATGTTTGCAAATTATTCCCACCTTTGGAAAATATTTGAAAAACATTCAAACACAAAATTTCACTGCAAGTCAGTGGAAATGAATGTCCACCCCATCGGTTGCCCAGGAAAGCCCAAAAATAGCAGCTCAGATGTGATTAAATCCAGCAGGCCTGGGTAACACAAGCACCAAACACCGTGAAAGAGCAGGGCAAGCAGCGATTTGGCTCATTAGTGCTGATTTGTGACACCATTTGGAGAGAATCAAGGGGATTCCAGAAGAAAAGCTAACGTGGAATCAAAGTAAAAGGGTAAAGAAGGCAATGCTGTGCTCATTAATGGCCTGCCAGCCTAACAACAAATCCAGGAGAAGAGGAAAAAATAAATGAAAGGAGAGACAAAAAAGAAGAAGAAACAGCTGATGTTGGACTCAATTAGTAAAGAAGAATTATTTAATTTTGGGCTGCAATGGGCAATTTAACACTTCCTTTCTCACCAGCAAGGAAGGGATGGCTCAATGCCTTGGTTCTTCATCTGTTGGAAACCTCAGCCATGAGAGACAGTTATTATTACTGATTATTCAAATCAGCATGGATTTGTGGAAACTGTGGTTTGTTGAACCTCAGGAAATGTTTTCATCCACAAGACCACACCACACTGATGACATGAAACCTGTGAGACAGAGCATCATCATCTTGAGTGACCAAAGACAATGGATGTGTCCCAGAGTTAAAAAACTCATCAACCACAAGGTATCAGGCTATAATTACATGAAAGCCAATTCCAGAGGTGGGGTGATGTTGGGGTGCAGGGTGAGTTTCCAGAACAATCCAACAGGGATAGATTAGGCATTGGAATAGTCTGCCCTGACCGATTCTACTGCCAAGTTTGATGAAACACTAACAAAGCATCAAAAGAGAATCCAGAGGAGAGACAGCCTACACGAGAAATGGAGGAGGACTTTGGACAAAGTGTATGNAACTTGGTCCCTTGGCATGGAAAAATTGAAGCTCCTGAAAGAAAGCAGCACCAAAGACAATTTAAGTGGAAAACTGATGTTCAGCAGAAAATGATGAGTTTAGGTCACATAAATCCAGGAGAAAAATTCTCTCTTGGCACTGAGGTTCTCAGGGTTTCCCAGCCATCCTCCCTGGATCAGTAACCTCTCATCTGAAGGCTTGTCTTAAGCCAGTGGCTGGAGTCTACAGCAGTGTCACCAACATCCCAGCTTTGCTGTCTGAGGTCCTTAAAAAAAAAGAATCATCCTCTTCCCCAGGAGCTATTTACATTCCATTTTTGTTTCTCTCGCTGTTGAAGTGTTTAAATTATACAGATACATCACAGCCTTACTCTTCTCCATTAAATATTAAAAGGAATTTTTTGTTTGCTTATTGTTTGCTTATGTTTTTTTTTTCTGATGTTTGATCCTTTTTTTTTTTTACTTTAGAAATAGAATGCAAGGAAACAACCATGTTCATCTTTGCATTAGTGCTGCTCTACCTAAATAATTGTACTACAAACACGCATGTTTCTTATTTTTGCAAAAAAATTTGTTTGATAATGGGAGTTTAATATATTCTTGATATCTCACCTAGGAGGGTGTTTTTNTTGTCTTGAGCCAGTGGCTGGAGTCCACAGCAGTGTCACCAACATCCCGCTTTGCTGTCTGAGGTCCCTTAAAAAAAAGAATCATCCTCTTCCCCAGGAGCTATTTACATTCCATTTTTGTTTCTCTCGCTGTTGAAGTGTTTAAATTATACAGATACATCACAGCCTTACTCTTCTCCATTAAATATTAAAAGGAATTTTTTGTTTGCTTATTGTTTGCTTATGTTTTTTTTTCTGATGTTTGATCCTTTTTTTTTTTTACTTTAGAAATAGAATGCAAGGAAACAACCATGTTCAACTTTGCATTAGTGCTGCTCTACCTAAATAATTGTACTACAAACACGCATGTTTCTTATTTTTGCAAAAAAATTTGTTTGATAATGGGAGTTTAATATATTCTTGATATCTCACCTAGGAGGGTGTTTTTTCCAGGAAAGCAGAACTACAAAGAAATATATTTAAGGCAAGAATACATGAGACCATTAATATTATGTAGTGAAGTAAATAGAGCACTTGGAGAAAAAAAAAAAGAAAAAAAAACAACCAAACCAAAATATTAGAATGGGAGATTTACATCTAAAGAAACTAAGAAAATTTGGAAAGACAGATTTTATTCTAGGTCATGGCTTGAAACAGCTCCTGGGTTTCTTCATTACAGGAAAAAATCTGGAGTATGGAGGGAAAGTGTGGGTTTAATATCATCTTTATTTCTCACTTCCCAAATGTATTTTAATTTGCAATAAATTAATTTTCCTCGAGTCAAGTCTGTTTTGCCCATGAGGGTGATTAGTCAATGATCTCCTTGTCTGTATCTTGACCCACGAGCTTCCTTATCCCATTTTTCCCCTCTCATGCAGCTGGGAAGGGGGGAATGAGCAGCTGGGTGGGTTTGCAGAGGCTGATCCACCACAGGCAGCAACAGGTGTAAAACACAGCAGCTCAGAATTGAAATTAGAAAGTTCAGGTTCAAACACATCCAAAGACTTAGCCCTGTCCCTAAATTCTTCTCCTGACCTGCTCCTGGCCTCACACATTCATGGAGTTTTTCCTTTATCCTGAGATTTGACACTGCTGTTCTTCCACTTGCTCCACATTCCCTTACAGGACAGTATTTCCCTCTTGCAGAGCTGTTTTCCAACCTATCCCTTCCTCCCTTGCTACACCAAAATATTCAACACATGAGCACCCTTTAAAACATTCCTCCACAATCTGAAATTAATAATTTTTTTTTCTCCTGTGTTTGTGCAGCACCTGGATCCCCAAGTTGCCTATTAAAAAAAATATATGGCAAAATGGAGCTACAAAGAACTGGACACCAAAAAAAAAAATACTGAAAGACTGTAACAGCAGAAACCAGCAGAGATATGATAAACCATGAAATTAATTCCACAAATCTGCCATCACCCCAGCGTTGATTTCAGCTATTAATGTGCAAATGATGACTGCTCAGATCTGCTGTGCTGCAAATTGCTCAAGTACAGATTCACACACCTTAATAGGAAGCTAATAAGAAAAATGTTATTATTCATCTCTGTTCCATTTACCTGTAAGTGATGATATGGGCCATGATACAAATGCACACAAGATCACCACTTTTGATTCTTAAGACATGGACATTTAACAAGTTATTCAAGTGCCATTTCAGCTACGTGCAGGACAATGTCCTTTGCTCCGGAGAATTAAGTCCAGGCATTTTAACTCCAGAATTTCATAAATTTAAAACAGAGATTTAAGTTTCTTCTCTTCTAGAACATCAAAAAGAACATCATCTAGAAATCAAAAATATTGTCAAATTCCCATTTACTGCCTTTTAACTCATTTATGTGACCATAAATTCAAAAATTCATAAATTTAAAACAGAGATTTAAGTTTCTTCTCTTCTAGAACATCAAAAAGAACATCATCTAGAAATCAAAAATATTGTCAAATTCCCATTTACTGCCTTTTAACTCATTTATGTGACCATAAATTCAAAAATTCATAAATTTAAAACAGAGATTTAAGTTTCTTCTCTTCTAGAACATCAAAAAGAACATCATCTAGAAATCAAAAATATTGTCAAATTCCCATTTACTGCCTTTTAACTCATTTATGTGGCCACAAGGTATCTCCCAAAGAAATGTCCATGTCCATGCAAGAGTACCAAGAATTACTGAATCCATTCATTCGTCTTGCAATTTGTCCTGCTGGTTTTCATGTCCATTGCTGGAGGTGCACACATACCTTTTCTCTCCTGACAATTTATTGTCTCCCTGTTCCAAGATGCCACCATCACCATTTTTTTTTTGTCCTGAATCCATATTTCTGTGTAATTTTATGCTTGATTATGTCTCTAGCATGAGGAAGCACATGATTGATTACATGTGTGGGTTGTAACACATTTTCCCTATTAAATGTGGTAGCCTACAGTCTGCGGAAACCACTGAAAATTATTATTGGCTACAAGAAGATTATTTTTTGGGTTGGGTTGGTTTTTTGCTGACTGGTTGGGGAAGGGTTTTTTTGGTTGGTGTTTTGGTTGGTTGGTTTGTTTTCTTGCAGACCACAAAAAATCTTCATAAGCTGTTTTGATTTCCCTGTCCTCAGCAATCTCCAGATGGGAAAGAGCATTAGGGGAAGGTTGAAAAACCCAACCCATAGCAACCAAAACCTTGCAATTTTCAGCTCAGAGTCCACTACAAATTCTGACTTCTCTGACACCTTCCACTGGTACCTTCCACTCACCTTTTATCAGCTCACCCTGGGCTAAATAAATGAGTGCACTGGTTTTAACATCCCCATCAGGAGTTTCATCCATTAGCACCAGTCCTCCTAAATTCCTTCTCAAAACAGGATTCCCCAGTTCCTCCTCTTCCCCACAGTGAGCCTCCATACACCACCACAGCATGACAGACAGGTCAAGGAATCATTTAGGTTGGGAAAGACCTTTAGGATCATCAAGCCAACCTTAACCCAGCACTGCCAGGGCCACCACTAAACCACGTCCCCATGTGCCACATCCACATGTCTTTAAAATTCCTCCGGGGATGGTGGCTCCACCACTTCCCTGGGCAGCCTCTTCCAATCCTTTTTATGAAGATTTTTTTCCTAATATCCAATAGAAATGTTTCCTGGCAGAACTTGAGGCTGTTTCCTTTTGTCCTTTTTGTTTGAGGGATGTGCAACACATGACTCCATCCTGTGTCACTTAAACCAACAGCCTCTAAGTGCTCTAAGCCTTCACCATCTACATCTGGCCTCCCATGGAGGAAAAGAAGAAAGAAAGAGAAAGGGAAACAGAAAATAAAAGCAGTATGAAATCCCCTGGATGATATTTATCTACTCTCCCACTTGGCCCTATAGACACTGTCTCTACCCCAGAGCCACCAATCAGGTCATAGAGCAGAGGAAGGAAAAGGGGATTTAATGGTAACTTTGATCATGAAGATGCTACCAAACAACACCATGTGTACAGCAACATTTCAATCAAAACTAATTTAATTGCAGAAGTTCAAATAATTAAGCACATGCATAAAAATTAGTAGTTTTACCATCCTTTAATGCTCTAAAAAACCCCAAGACACCACTGTGGAAGTTAAATGTTCAGCTAAAGTGAATGGTTTAAATCTGTAGAAAGGCTTCCACTTGGATCAAGCATTCCAGACCAGGGGAAGGAAAAGGAAAAGGAAAAGGGAAAGGAAAAGCAAAACAAAAACCTTCCAGTCTCTCCAGGTTATCACTGCACCATCTCTCTTTCCTCTCTGTCCCTGAAAAAATCACAAGTTTTAGTTGTACTCAATAAATTAATGATTTATAAAACTATCAGCTTTTCTATGTATCATGCCCTAGTTACCCAGGAAAAAAATCCAAACAACCAACCCACTGTATTTGGTGCGAAGATGCAGTAGCGGTAAAATCAAAAAAAGCAAAATCTCCCTATTTCACTTCCAAGAACCTCTCCAGAACTTCAGACCACCTCTACTACTACTTTTTACTACTGAACAGCTCCATTTCACAGTCTCTGTCTGTTTGCACACACCTTGGATTCCCACATGGCCATCCAGGAGCTCAAAAATGTCACGTCTGGTATTAAAAATAACCTCCAAACACTTTTTCCTTCATTCATTGATAGCAAGAGGTGCTTCTTTCTGGGTGAACTTCCAGCCTGCTTCAGCAAGCAGAACTGACTCACTTCTCCCACAAACTACTGCATGCCTTTTACATTATTCATACTCCAAGTTGTTATTTCTCTGCATTAGCAAACAAGAACAAAATATCCAGGGTTTCATTTTTATGTCTTTCAATGAGGTGAAAATGCTGTCGATGGATTTCTTCCTCAAGCAAAAAAGTTTGCTGGACCAACAGCCTGCTGTAATTAAGGTTAGACACCTCAATTAAAAAGGAAATCCAATTTTTGGTGTGTTGTTTCTTTCCGTGACAAAATCACCATTTCTGTATGTGATACGTGAGTTACAGGATGCTGCTGGATAAAATGTAGCACATAAATATAAAATGATAGAGATTATTAAAGGTTATTCTGAGTTAAATAATAAACATACTGCAGCAGAATTTTCTTAAAGGTGCTGGACCAACATGCAAAAGATTGGAGATGGAAAAGAGGTAATTAAAGAGGTAACTCCCATCCCTGGCCCAGCTGCTATCCCAATCTTCTGGGTGTTTCTCATGGCCTGAAGCTTTCACCAGTCTTATTTTGACAAATGGAGAATGGGGGAAAAAAAAAAAGTCTTAGTTAGGACCTGTTCCATATTAATTAAAAACTTGCTGATGAGAAGAAACAATGCAAGCCATGTTACTGCCCAGAGAGGTTGTGGATGCCTCATCCCTTTCAGTGTTCAAGGACAGGTTGGATGAGGCTCTGAGCAAGCAGATTTAGTGCCTTATGCCCATGGCTGGAATTAGATGGTCTTTAAGGTCCCTTCCAACCCAAACCACTCTGTGATACCCTATACATAACAAATAAAATGTCTGCAAATATAAATACATCATTTGGTAACTTTCATACTGAACATGTTTGGCTTAATGGTTTGAGAACCAAGTTAATCAGATCCTCTGCTCCCCACTCCCCCTCATCCTTGGTCACCTGGGATGCTCCCACAGAGCAAAGGAACATCCCAGCTCTCTTCCTACCCCATTCACTGGCTGCATTTAGAGGGCTCTGCTCTGCAGCTAAAAACTGTAAGGTTAACTGCAAGATTTTACATCCTTTCTCAAATTTTGGGTAGGAATGATGCAAAGAGCAACGGGATTCCCCTCCTGTTTCTATCACTTCTTATTTTTCATTTTTTTTTATTCCAAGTTTGCTTCGCAGCAGAACTTGCATAAATTAAACCCTGAAGAAGGGTGGAAGGAGCAGAGAGGGAAATGGAAGGGGGAGGGAAGTGTAATGCAATTATAACACCTAAACCAATCTATTACAGAGCTGCAGGGGACAAGAACAGAGAGATCCTGTCATGAATAATTCCTGCTGCTCCTGAGGGCTTCACCAGCTCAGCTCCAGCCTCCAACACCTCCAGCACCAGGAGCAGGAGCTGTCTGTCCTGAGCATCCATCTGACTGGACAATGGAAAGATGTCCTGCTCCCCCTGGCCAAGAGTGATGCAGGTGAAGCAGAGCCAAGCTTTAATCAGAGGAGAACTGATAAACACATCAAGGTGGTGCTGGTGGGGGTTGTTCTGCCAAGGTGAGTTTTGCAGGATTTAGGGCTGGTTGGATGTTGGTGCCACTCAAAACATGTGACCAAAAGTAAGGCTGTGTAAAACATATTTACCAACTGCACTTGCCCTTCCTCTGAGTCAGAGAAATTAACTTTTCCTTTTAAAAAAAAAAAAAAAAAAAAGGCAGGAAAAAAGTGAATGCCACAAAGGAGATGGGAAGTTCCAGGTGTTTTGCCTGGAACTTCATGGGAAGAACCACCGTGATCTCAGGGTGGAGGTGGAGCACTGACACTGTAGAAAGGAGCGGGGAAATTACAAATTGAATTCAGATTTTCATTGCACAATAAAAGAAGAGAGAGGGATGAAATCCTTGACTGCATGCCACAGTGTCACTTCCAGAGAGTGGCTTTTCTGGCTGCCGCCGTACTTCACGTGGCAGCTTTAAAGGTTATGGCTGAAGGGGCTCTTCCAGCAAAGCCTTCAATGAACTCTGAGTGAAATAAAAACACACACCAAACAAATCAACAACAAAAGCAAGGCAAGGACAAAATTTCTGAACAAATATCCCCAAGGGCCGCTGCCTTGCTCTGGAAACCTTCCTGCCACTCTGCCTCCTGCAACACTCTCCCAAATTCATTTAGTAGTGGGATCATGCATAGCAGCACGAGGTTCAGTAAACAGCGAAGCACATCCCACCACAAGGTCAAGGCCAATCTAGAGCTGCAATTCCTGTCTGTCCAGCCAGGCAACACGAGAGTGCAGCATCACTCCCATTTCCAGGCAGAATGTTTCCATTTTCAGATATCTGCTACCGGCAGTGAGGCGCTCACAAATAATGGATCATGATATGAGCTCAGAGAAATTTTTAGAGGAAGCAATTGAGGATAACCAAGTTCAAAAAGGACTTAAAGAAAAATCCTGCCAATTCACACTCGGGAAAACAACAAACAAACCATAAATTAATAAAGTACACCCAGCCAATCATACACACTACTTCTCCCTATTTTGACTGGAACAATAAAGTCCTGAGAGCTCATGATGTTGTCCTCCAGCAATCACCATTGTCTTGCTGGTGTCTAAATTGGAAAGAAGGCTCAGGGGAGACTTTATTGCTTTCTACAGCTACCTGAAAGGAGGCTGTGGGGGTCTGCCTCTTTTCCCAGGCTTCTGGTGACAGGACAAGATGTACTGGCCTTAAGTCATGCCAGAGGAGGTTCAGGTTGGATATAAGGAAAATTTCCTCACTGAAAGAATGGTAAAGCATTGGAACAGAGAAGCAGCAGAGTCACCAAACCTGGAAGTGTTGAAAAAATGAGCAGATGTGCCACTTTCCCATATGGTTTAGGGGTGTGGTGGTGTTCGTTCAAAGGCTGGACTTTGACAATCTTAAAGGTCTTTTCCAACCTTAATGATTCCATGATTCTACAATTCCATCTCAAGACACTTTTCCCTGGACATGATTTACCCCAAGGGCCATTCAACAGCTCCACCAGGTGAGAACAGCACTGGTACCATCACAGCTGATGCTTACCAAACTGCCCACAGGCAGCAGAAACCAAGCTGGAAGCTCCCCAGGAGAAAAGCTGATGTCCACAAGCACCACCCTGTAGTACCCACATTTTCTGCTCTCTCAAGAAATTTTCGTAGAGGAGCAGAGAGGGAAGAAAAGAGAAAACAATCTCTGTTTCTGTCCCTTGTTTTTCCATGTGGAATGCATTGAAGAATTGTTTATCTGAGGTGATTAGCTCATTGGATTCTGGTGAGCATTGTTTGGCTCTGGTGGCCAATCATGACCACCTGTGTCTGGACTCTCTCAGGGAGGGAGTCACAAGAGAAGTGACAGTTAGTAGTTAGATATGGTAGTTAGAAGTTAGGATGTAGTTTTAGTATCTCCTCTTTAAATAATATATTAATGTATTGTAATATAGTTATAATAAAGAAACTATTCAGCCTTCTGAACTGGAGTCAACATCATCTCTTCCCATCTCGGGTTCACCTGCATTTTTCCCCGTGACACCACCCAGCTGGAAAGTCATGGCAATCAGAGGACACACGCTTGGCCTCAATCCTAATTATTCTTGTCTTTTTGGGCCAGTAGTGTTATGGAGAGGTCATGAATGGCTGGGAGCTGAAGTGGGTTCCCATGCATGGGGCTGACAGTGAACCTTCTCCAGCTGGTTAAGGACAAGGGCCTGGCTGTAAACACGAGACTCATGTGGTGCTCTTACAGCTGAAGAGCAGTTTGCACATTCCAGATCAGCTGCAGCCTGGAGGGCAGATGAGTGAAGCAAAAAACACACCCAAAACCACCTAAGGAGATACTCCTTTGTCAACAGGGACCCAGAGGGGGAAGATCTACTTTGATGCAAAAGGATTTGTGAAGTATTTCAAGAGCCACATTTACTCACGGGCATCAAAAAGAATGGGACATTCCCTGGCATCAGAAATATTTTGACTTGCAATGGATGCCCTGGAGTTGTGATCATTTTCCCACCAAGGCACCAGTTACACCACCTAAAAAACACAAACTGAAAACTCGTTTCCTATTTTTCTTCCTCAAGCTGAATCCCACTTGGATTTTATCTCTGGAGTAACAAGGATACTGATGCAATAGGAACACCCAAAACCAGAACATCAAATTCCTTATTCCCTAAAGAGTTAATAAATGCCACATTGACTTTTCAGCTGAAAACCATTTGTTTTGGTTGTTCACTGGGGCTCTGCATGTGTTTGTGCTGGTGGGGGTGGGATAACCATAAAAACATCCCACATGGAAACAGCATTAGCACATTCCTTTTGTAGACATTTTTCTCCTTTTATCAATGACCCCTCACGTGCACCACCCAGCACAAAAAATATAAATACATCAGTCTATGACTACAAGAGCAGAAGGTGAATAGTATCAGGTAGTTTAAATCATGCTTTCCTTGCTTGATTCCACTGGCTGCAACCTTTGATGGAGTCAAGCACCTTATTCAGGGCATCTGCTTTGGAATAAAAGGAATAATTTTCCAGACCATAGAGGGGCTAAGACCTAGATGCACTTTAATCCTTTCTGCTGTGGAGAACAGCTGGCTATGTTCCAGTAAACTGTTTTGCGTATTTCCCATTTTTATATTTATCTACTTGTAGATATTAAAAAAAAAAAAATAAATAAAAAAAGGGACAAGGCAAAGGGGTGGTGGAATAGGAGGTGAAGGGCTCAAGAGCTGCTTGTCCCAAAGCTCATCCATTATCAATTTGATTTCCTCAGCAGAAATCATCTCATTTCCAAGTGGGAAACAAAATCTTCCCCATAAGCACAAGAACACCCACAGACCCAGGATCACATTTTCAGTACAGGTGAAATTTCAGTCCACAGGAAGCCACGGAGATGCTCCAAGAGCTGGGGCCCTCCTGCTCTGGAGCCAGGCTGGGAGAGCTGGGGCTGTTCAGCCTGGAGAAGGGAAAGCTCTGGAGAGATCTTAGAGGTCCTTCCAGTGCCTAAAGCAGCTCCAAGAGAGCTGGAGAGGGACTTTGGACAAGGGATGGAGTGACAGGACAAGGGGGAATGGCTCCAGACTGACAGAGGGGAGATTTAGATTGGATGCTAGGAAAAAATTGTGTATTTCTTTATGAGAGGGAGGTGAGACCCTGGCACAGGATTCCCAGAGAAGCTGTGGCTGCCCCATCCCTGGAAGTGTCCAAGGCCAGGTTCGATGGAGCTTTGAACAGCCTGGTCCACTGGAAGGTGTCCCTGCCCATGGCAGGAGGGTGGAACTGGATGGTGTTTAAGATCCCATCCATCCCAAACCATTCTGTGATTCCATGATTTGTTGTAGGATGAGAACATTCTGGGGAGCTGAGAGCAGCATCTGTGTGCAGTAAAGCCTCACTCACTACCTGCCCTTGAGGTTTATTTGCATTCTGTCACACCAAGGTGGCTGTGCTGCCAAAACCCCACGTGTCTAACTGGAGGAGCAAGCCTTTTGTATTACGAATTTAAAAACAAAGATATTATAATTAAAATATATTATAGTCGGCCACCAAACCCACCTCCCTCCTGACAGATATCCCTGCTCTAAAAAAAAGAAACTACTCAAAGGGACTCTCTCAACCTCCCCCTTCCCCCATGCACAGAGTGGATGCTATTTAAATCCAGTGACAATCTGCAGAACACAAAGGACAGAGAAATTGAATTTTGGGGAGAAATGACGTAATATGGTGAAAAATAATAATCAAAGGCTGAATTGTGCTATTTCCAACAGGCAGCTCAGCATCCATAGCTGTGCTCCTTAGCTGTGTTCTCCTACAAGAGCATCCTGTCAAAAAGTAACATTAACTTTCTACAGCCCATATATAGCAGTGACATTTTTATTCTGCTAATTGATTAAAAAAGAGGTAAAAATAAAATCAACTTTTGAACTACTTAAGAGCAGTAGTTTTTTGGCATGGAATGATGTTATTTGAGATGAGTGCAGAGTCTTTTAAACAGCACATTTGCCATGGACAAAGCTCTCTACAGGCATCTTCTCTTGCCCGCAAGGATGATAATTATTTTCAGAGGAATAAATCCTAACTTGTAGTTTGCAACATCTCTTGCAGCCCTTTCAAACAGCATGATCTGAATTCTTTTTAGTGCAGCACTGCTGACCTTCACACATATAATATTACGTTCATTAAATATCCTTTCTAGACTTGTTGCTGAGATCTACCACTCTGGACAACTTTTCCCATCCAAAAACTGTAACTCCACACCATGGAAGGAGAGGACCGTGGGTAGTACCCACCTCAAAAGAGTCTGATGCTTCTATTTTTTACTTTCATGCATTAATTTTCAAAACAAGTTAGGAATAAGTGGAAACTTCTTAATTTACACTGCTGGCAGGTCCCACTCCAAAAGCAAGTACAACTCTGTGGCAGAGAAAAGCAAACTTATTTCTCTAGATTTAGTTATTTACCATTTAATTCATGAACAGAGTTGTAGCTTTTTACAACTCCGTAACTCTGAACTCTTTTGATATTGAGGGAAAAGGGAAGAAGACCAACTTCAATGCACACATCCAAACACAGCACATTTTAATGCTCAACAGGGACATTTTGATGCAACAGTAGATGTCACACCTTTGGAATCCACAGTAAATACAAGCTGTGGGAATCAACACATCATCACTGCTTCTAGAAGCAGCAGAAATGGACCAAAAATGGATTAGATGTTGATATCTTTTGGCTGGAAAATTAAGCAGATTGCTTCTCAGGAAGGCACTCAGAGCCCAACTTCCCAACCTTGCTGCAAGCAGTGGTACAGAGTTATTTACAGGCAACAGGGGCCTACACCAAAATTTACTGAGAGCACTTGATGCTTTCCCCTTCATTTCCAATTCCTTCTGCTCAGCATTTTCCAGCCTGTACCCTGTGGAGGACTTTGCCTTTTACTGAAGACATCACGACCCTGAGTTTTTTGCCAACCAATCTAAAACATGACATTTTAAAGGCATCATGGACTTTAAGGGACTTCCACATAGCTCCTCTAGATCACATACCAAGTTCAATCAGAGAGGGGTGGTGGTATCCAAAGGTATAAATCCTCTCTGGCTGCCAGATTTGGAGTCAGACGCTTCACAGACAGTGCAAGACGGGTGGGCTGATTGCACGATCCATTATTCTAAATTGACCTTAACACTTTCATCTAACAAAATCTCTGTAATCACAAAACCGTGGGACCCTTAGAAATGCTATTGGCATTCCTTTTCCAGGGTAACTGGGTGGTTTGTAACATTTAGTAGGTGGGAAAAGGACAGAATGAGAGTAGAGCCACAGAAGTAGATGATCTTGTGGATGACTCTTACAGAAAACCATCAAATGTCTACAAAATGTCATAAAAAGAGCTAAAAATGGGATACAATGACCCAAATCTGCTACAAGAATCAGCCTAAACTGCTACAAATTGCTTAGAAGCCTTTCTGTCTGCCTAGTCAAGGACTACTCAAAACTGCTCCTGAAAGCACCATGTATTTTGCTTAACCAAAATGCCAAATACACCAAAATGCTGTTTTCCAGCTGCTCGTCCCAGAGACCAGTGCAGAGTGCACCACAGACCTCATCTTTCAATAAACCAAAGCCCCCCTACACACATCCATTAGGATTAAAAAACATTCAGGGATCTCAGAAGCTGCACGGATCCAAGAGAAATTCAAGAACACTGATCCTTCTGGGATGGTATCTGCCACAAGAATGTTATTTTCCAATATTTCACTTGTGATCTCCAAGGAAAGGCAATTACTGGTTTACTTCATGTATAGAGACATGGGGGAACACCTGAATTTAGCAGCAGACAACTCAAAGGATGACATGGTCTGATGGGAGGTGTCCCTGACCATGGCAGGGAGGTTGGAATGACAAGACCTTGAAGGTCTCTTCCAACCCAAACACTTCCATAATTCTGTGACAAGAGAACTTCAAGGTGTGAATGTGAGGGAAGCAGAAAGCTTCTAGGTAAACTCTCCAAAATTATTTTTGGAACACTTTGTTAAAGGCAATGAATTCAATAAGATCATAACAGGGACCAATGCAAGCCCTCCTGCAGCACTGGTTCTTTGCCTCCCATCCTTGGATCAGCTTCTCCTGGTAAACTCTAAGAACTCAAAAAAATAATTGTAAAATGCTAAACTAATAATAATGGTATTGTAAAATAAAAATAATTGCAAAACGCTAACCTAAAACACAAGAAAAGGTCAAGTTGAATTACTGCATTGGAGATAAATTTCACATTCATCTTCCCAATGTGCGCAGTTCTGAGCGTTCCTGGAGACTCAGATGAAGGGATTTTGGAAAGAACAAAAATGAGAGTGGTGAGGCACTGGAAGGTTTGCCCAGAGACTTTCTGGCTGCTCAGTGCCTGGATTTGTTCAAGGCCGGGTTGGATGGGGCTTGGAGCAAGCTGGGATAGTGGAAGGTGTCCCTGCCCATGGCAGGGGGTTGGAATGAAATGAGCTTTAGGGTCTTTTCCAACTCAAACCATTCTGTGGGTGGAAGGAAAGCTCAACATGGAAGTTTGGGATGAGCAATTATGGCAGATCTCTCTCAACATCCCAGAAGTGGTTTTATAGCTGTACAGGGAAAGGAGGGGGAGGTTCAGAACCACAAAGTGAAGAGGAAAAGTCAGCAACTTCTCCACAGCCAGAACCACTTGCAAGCAACAAAAAAATTGGTTACAGAGAAACCTAAAGACTCAGCCTCTATTTTCTAAATGAGAATAACACTGACCTACTTTCCAGCACACTTGCAAAGCTGCTGGAGATGCCACAATGAAAGGCACTACAGAAACCTAAGCACTACCTCAGGTACACAGCAATAAGGTTATCGCTGAAATGCAGCAAGGCACTTTCCAGAGTGAAGGTAACAGATAACAGATCAAATAATACAGAGAGTTTGTTTGTTTTTTTTTTTTTTTGAAAATAGGTTTCTTAAAAGCATTCAGGACATACTCTTGCAAACGGTGCCTCAGATCTTTTAATAATCACAAAAAGCAAAAGGAATTTCTTTACGTGGCAAGGTTCTTCTCTGGAAGAGCCCCACAAGATAAACTGCATGGAGCTCAAATTATTAGCTTAAAATACAAGGATGAGCTGATCCAGCCAGGATTCACATCTATATGGGATAAGGAATTAATCAGGTCGTGGGTGATTCAATGGAAGCCCTCTGTGGTAAAATGGAGGAATGTAAAAGAACAGAAATTTCCCTGGTGGAGAGAAGAAGAGGTCTTGCACACTGCACAATATATCTAGCTTTGCTAGGGGAAAAAGCAAAGCTGGGCTGTTGAGTTCTTTAGAAAAAACTTGGTTTCTTGCTTGCGTTCGTACAGTCACGCAAATGAAGCTCAAGCTTCCACCAAGATGTACATTAAAATTATTATTTCTTTCCAAAATGCTGAATTTGCCCTTACCATTTATAGAGACAAGTTTTCAAATCTTCTGCTGCAGCAGTTCCTCCCCACATTCCCACTGCCTATGAAAAGACATTCACTCCTCCAAATGGGAAAAGAAAGTCAATCTTTGCAGGATGGGGGCTTTGGTAAGCAGAATGGGAGTGAGTCTGCACAGATTACCAAAAAAGAAAAAAAAATTAGGAAAAAATGGAGATAAAGATAGCAGGTCCATCAAGAAAGCTTTCAAAATGTGAAAAATAACCATCAGCTCTTGATTTCAAGAGCTCTATTGCACCAATCAGCATTTGGTCCTTTCATTTTCATTTCAGCCATAAGACCACCACCTGCTCAACCCTTTTTATGTCTTCAGAAGTCCTATTCAGACCTAAAAATGAAATCACAGAATTGTAGAACAGGTTGGGTTGGAAAGATCCTTTAAAGGTCACCTTGTTTCAATCCCCTGCATTGAGCAGGGACATCCTCAACCAGACCAGTTTGCTCAGAGCCCTGTCCAATCTCACCTTGAGAGTTTCCCGGGATAGGGAGGCCACAACTTCTCCGGGCAACCTGTGCCAGGGCCTCACCAGCCTCAGCATAAAAGATTTCTTCTTAATCTCTAGTCTAAATCTACCTTCCTTTAATTTAAATCCACTACCCCTTCTCCTAACAATATGCACCCCACAGAAAACCTGTCCTCCTCTTTTTATAAGTTGCCTTTAGGTACTGAAAAGCCTCAGTAGAGGGGAGGGCAATTAAAGCTTTTAAACAAGTGAGAGAATATCTGGAATTAACCATTCAGAAGCCATCAGTATGAAGAAACACAGTCTGCAGCCCAGTAACACACAGAGACTTTGGCTGTTTCATTGGAAATGCACCTCAGAGATGATTTAAATGCCACAGACTCATCAGGAACAGCCAATTCTGCTCCCAGCAGGACCCACCCACCCTGTGGAAAGGTGATCCCCAGCATGGGCTAATCCATCCCAGCCAGGTCACCCAGGCATCATCACCTCCAGGGGGGATTTTCCCATCCTCTGGACTGCCTGCCTTGCAATAACTCAAGCTGTGATGCTCCCAGTGCACCTCCTCAGAGGCCATTTCACACCTTCACAGATCTCACTCTGAAAGCATTTTTCCTCCCAGTCTAATCTTTGGAAAAAATGTGACAGCAATAAAAATGTAATAAACCAACCAGTCGGATTATATATATATACTGCAGTCTGAGAAAGATGAAAGGCTGTATTGTTAAGAGATATAATTCCAGTGGCTCCCACAGTGTAGCCTGTGCCTACACAGAGGAAGAAAAGGAGCTGAAGCAGCTTCTATTTTGTCTTGTAAGTCGCCTAAAATAAACCCAGCTTCTGATCCTCGGCTCACATCAGGAGAACGGCGCTGAGAAAGCCAATAAAGACCTGCCAAATATCTCATGAGGACAAAATACCTGTTTGTTCTACCCAGCTCTTGCCAATGCATCAAGTGAAGTGATATGAGGAAGGGAAAGGAGGACTGTGTGCCTGGGAATCAAATATTCAAGAGCAGAGGGAAACACACCCAGAGTTATTCTGGGTCAGTTTGAAGAGAAATCTTTTTTTTTTTAATCTACTAAGCAGTAGTTTTTTGGTGACAGTACCTCTGCAAATACTCTTAAATTAATTTATATTGGTAGACATTAACATGCCCTTAGTTTAATTTCTATTGGTAGACATTAAATTTTTTTTTTTAATCTACTAAGCCTCAAGGAAGACAAAATAAAAATAAAAAATTTAGCCATGAGGCCTGATCGAAGATAAATTGCAGCTTTTATAACAACAATAATAATTTATTCCACTGTGGCACTGGACAGCAGATGATTAAAGATGAGCAAAGGTCTCCATGTGTCTGGATTTATACCAGGCCACTCCATCCACTGGGTTACAGGAGCAGCAATTAATCACTGCTGGAGAAGGGAGGCATCTTACGAAAATCTTGAGGTTTCAGAAGTGAGTTGTAACACCTTTAGGAGAGCAGTTTGTCTCCTCAGGAACTGAGACATCTTGAAAAAATGGTAACTTACAAGATTTTAGCTTGTCTTTTTAGAGAAACTGCTGTCACCCTTTTGTGTTAGCGAAAAACAAAACAAAAACCCAACAAACCATCATAAGAAACTTTTTAGACACATAAATTCAAATGCAACCAGCTTTCACCAAAAAGACCAATGGGACACAACTGAAGACAGCATTAAATATAATTTGACTGCAAAACTCTTGGAAGAAAACATCTCCTTTTTTGTTCATAATTTTCTGACTGTTGCCTCATTAGCCCAACAGCCAAATTTTCTGCCCAGCTTCCAATCCTACTTAGAGAAACGAAAATTCCAATCTGAGAACAGCTGTTCAAGAAATAAATCTCTTCAGCAGCTTAATGGCAGAACTGCAAGGGTAATTTCACAGCTGCCATCAGAGGTGTTCTGGAGACCTGCAATTTCCTACTGAACATGGGGTAAATCTGTGCAGATCCACTTCATGGGGTAGGAAGGAACCCCCTGACGTTCTCCCCTAAGGTAAGACAAACTCAGAGTCAAAGAGAATCACATTCAGATTTATATTTACATCCTTCACTAAATTTGGATTTAAAATTTCACCAGTGTGGACTTCTGGGCAAAGAATGATCTTCCAGTAAATCAACTGGAGGTTAAATCACCAGCTTCTGTCCTCTCACTGTTGGGGCTCACCTTGGCTCTGAATCCTCCTGGTCATAACCCTTTGCCATCAGTTGACTCCTCAATACTCTCTCAACAAAAATAACTTTCCCCAGTCTTTACAGACCAGTTCCTCAGATCATGGAACTCATGTATCATCTTTATTGTGTGGGTGGGAGGAAAGAGAAAGCCCTGCAAAGTTTTGACTACAAAAAAATATTAAAAGTTCATTCAATTCAGATTAGAAGTTCAACTATGTCCATATGTTTTTAATTTCTTTTTCCCTCTGAATCCAGAATTCTATACATATAAAGGTTCTAAAAAAAGTCTATTGAAACAAAAAAAAATTATAGTATGAAAGAACTTGTATTGAATTAAAGTATTTAGGAAGAAAAAAAATTTACCACTGGAACAATAGTTTTAAAAATCCATATTTTGGTTCACTTCACTTAAAACCAGGCAGCTGCTTTCACAGTCACCCACAAAAATGATGGAGAACCTGAAAAAGTGGCAAAAGGGCAGCATGATGGGGGAGAAAAGTTGAGAGAATCAGAGCACAAAAAAAAATATTTGGAAGAAACTTCCACAAATGTATTGTTTGAAAAAGATCACGGAAACCACGTCCCTTTCCACAATATAATATCCTCATTCTTCATTCCTGACTGGCACTCAATTCCTTCCCCTGGATCCCTTCTGAAACAAAACAGCATGACATGATCACAGAAGGTTAGAAAAAGGCCACACGAATTCACATCTGCACTCAGACCTTCAAAGGGAAGGAGGATCTCAACAATTGTTATCTGATGATGTATTTGAAAACACATTAAAGAATAAAATGCAGCCAAACAAAAAATAACGATCACAGAGCAAAAGCTGCCTGAAGAGGAATGACAACGCCAACCAGGAGATTGATTTTGTGTCATCTTTTACACAGAGAAGAATATTACAAAGAGGAAGTTTGACAGAGCAAATAAATTTGTGTTGTTTGACTCTTCCACCCCCAATCAAATACTCATGATCTACAGAGAAAAAACAGATAAGGGGAGAACAGAAAGAGAACAGGAAAAAAAAAATGCCACAGCACCAGCCCCAAAAATAAAAATCTGTTCTAATAAAGATCTGAATAATTAAGGTTCTTTATAAAAATAAAAATGAGAAAAAAAGCCTTTACACAAGATAGAGACACAGCAAGTAATGAAGGAAATTTCATCCTACATCAACTAAGGAACTCTGTTTTCCCAAGCCCTTGGAGGGCATCTCGGCTGGGAAGCAAAGCTCAAAGGTCTCAGCTTAGTCCTTCTTGACAGCACTTCACAGCAAAAGCCCTTGGGGAGCCAGTTTCCTTCCCCATGAATTGGTAACATCAGTACTTGACAGTCCTCCAGGAGCCCCATGAGGAAAAAAAAAAAAAAAAAAAAAAAAAAAAAAAAAAAAGGGGGAAAAAAGCCAATTTTGGTTGCATCATTCAGCAATACACCAGAAGAAATCCTACAAGTCCATGTGGAGATCCACTCCCACATGAGAATTATGTTTTGCAGCAGACTTAAATACCATCTGCAAGAGAGATAAGGAACTGGAAGACACTCACAGAGCTTCAAAACACGATCATCAGTCATCCTCTCTCTCTAAAACTACCAAGTGCTAAAAAGAGCCACTCCAAGGGGAGTGGGGCTGATGTGGGGCTGATTAATTCATTAATCAATAAACACTTCCCAGTCCTGCTTGGGTTGACAGAGGGAGAATGAGCCCATGGGACAGAGGTGAGCAATGCAAGGTTAACACACATTTTTATGTTAACACACATTTAATAACAAGGTTAACACACATTGTGCCCACAAACTTGACACCTACATATTGCTCCAAGCCTCATCCAACCTGGGAATGTTCAAGGCCAGGTTGGATGGGGCTTGAAGCAATTTGGTCCATCGGAAGGTGATCCTGCCCATGGCAGGGGGTGGGAACTGGATGATCTTTAAAGTCCCTTCCAAAACCCAAACCATTCTGTAATTCCATGATTATGTACAGATGTACTTCAGACTTCATCCAAAGGCCTTTACAGAATCAGGTAATTTTTTTCTCCCTTTTATTTCCATGGAATCTGCATTAGATCCTGTGTTTTTGGGCCGAAAGGTTTGGTGCAGAATTTATTTCACAGCTATTACAAGGTACATTACACTAATTAGGACACACATTATGGCCTGCTCTGTGCCCTGTGATAAATCACACAGTGCTGTGGTCTGGGGTAAACATTGCCATACATCTCTGGACACTACTGCATGTTTGACCACTTCCATAAATACAACTATTTCTGTGGTACAAGTAGGATTGGCTACAGGGACTAATTTATCACCATTTTCTTTCAGCAAATAAACAGCGTAGTAAATTCTGTAGCTTCCAGGGGGGAAAAAAAAAAGAAAAAAAAGAGGCAGCAGTGGGATTTCCTTCAGTGAAGCAGCATCAGTTGTATTTTTCCCTCAGTAACACACCAATTGTTCTTCATTTTCCAAAAATATACTCACTGTGTCACGTCTAGTGTGCAGTCTGAGACAGGTTTCTGGCTTTCAAGCCTGTCACACCTGAGAAATTGAGGTGAAAAGAGGACAGCAGGCTCAGGCTCGTAGTTTTTAAAGACTTTGGTGGTATTATGAGCTTTCCTTCCAACTATCCCCACACAGGTTTGTTCATACACAAAAGCTTTCAGAGGTAAATCTTATCATTCCATCAAATGTGCTGAATTTCACACAGTGTTCAACAAATATGGGAGGGGGAGAAATCCTGACAAAATATTTCTGCAGAAGAGCAGCAGAGGTCCCACACACACATCAAATGTGCCACCATGAGCCTGGCAAGCTTTCCCTGGGTGGGAAAGCTTTATTCCAACATGCTCAGGCTGCATCTAGAGCAACTGAGACAGTTTTATAGGCTGTGACCTCTCTGGGACAGAAGAACCAGAGCTGGAGCATCACCTGGGAGTCAGATCATCACCCAACTAGAGCAGCACAAATGGGACCTGGGACTGGAAGAATTTAATTTCACAATTAGATATCCAGACTTAGCATAGTGTTCCAAGCACACATCATCCATTGACTCATTGTCCTTCAGCCCATCCATCCAAAAAGCAGTAAAAAAAAAAAGCAAGGACAAAAACTAAAGTTCCACCCTGGATGATATTGCAGGTCAAGCCTCTGTTCCCCTCCCTACGGCAGAATTCACCAGAATTCACCAGAATCCCTCACTTAAACAACCAAAAACATTCCCTGCACCCCCACCAGATGCACCAAGAGAAAAACCATCCTGCAAGATGCTGGTTGGAGTTTTGTCCTTCCTGGACACTCCACGCTCACCACTGGCACAGGAATCTCTGCTGCATTGAGACTTTCCTCCTCCAGCAGAGTCCTGCCCTATGGACCACACAGTGATTCCCAAACTGCTTTGAACAGATAAATGATGCCAGCAGAGGTTTAGCTAAATTTTCATGGACAATCCCACAGGCAGGACAGCTCTGGTGCTCTCCACATAGCATGGAGCCAGCAGAATGTCACCATTTACAAACATGTCCTGGATAAAAAGGACAAAAAATTCAGAAAGCAACAGCAACTTTGCCTCCAGGTCTGCCTTACCCAGAGTGAATTGGACTTGAGAGAACAACAAAGGAGAGTCCAAGCTCCCAGGAAAGCCACCAAAAAAAGAAACAGCTTTAATATCATGCAAATGACAAAGGGAGAAGGAGATGAGGTGTTTTGAAAGGGGACCAGAAAATCTTGTATCAACATGGAACCCCAGTTCAGCAGGAGACAGCCTGACAGGCAGATGTGACAGCACAGAGAGGAGATCAGACAGGGGACAGAGGCTTAAAACTTCAATTGATTGTGATTATGGCTTAGATCCTACACATAGATCCTGGAAATAAAGGACATCTCCATGTTCCAGAGTTTTGAGTGGTATCTCAGAGAGGTTTATGGCCTCTGGCATGTTTAAATATTGGGATGCTGCTTAGCCCAGACTGGAGATGTGGTAGGACATGCACCATTAAAACCCCCTTGATCCCAGTGGGAGCTCTGTTCCATGAACTAAGAAAGAGGAGGATCCCTGAATTTGTCTTGTGCAGGAGGAGACCCCACAAAGCAGCTTCCACAGGCTGGTGGGATGGGACTTCACTGCACAACATGAGCAAACATGACCAGCATCATGTACAGATTTGTTCTTCAGACCTAAACAGATTCCTAAGAAGGCTTCTGTGTGTGTTTTTACCTGAAGATCCTTCTTTGCATTGTGACTGTGGTCAGATTAACATTTCCACTACACTGAATTTGACAGTCAAGAGAGATGAATGTCAGCAGCCCAAGCAAGCAGATCAGTCAATGCACAAAACCCAGATAGCTCAACACGAACAAAAGCCAAGAAGTGTCAAGCTCTGCTGCCACTCTATTTCCACTCCTTTGGTTCTCCATGGCATTTCAGAGCTCAGCCATGCCTTGTATTGCCATTAAATGTGAATATTTCAAAAGGTGCTGCATCAACAACTGAGAGCAGAGCTGTGTGGCACAACTATGGCAGCAAGGCTTGATCCTTGGCTTGACCAAAGGACCAAAGTCCTTAAGAAAGGTTTCAAATACAGCCCCAGCAGGATAAAACACCAAAGCTCATCCTATTAATAGCCAGAGAAACACCCAACTGTGAGCAATCACCTGATATCTTGGAACAATTCTGCTGCAGGCACTCCCACATGTAATGGGTCAGCAAACCCCCATATCCCAATTAGAGGGGAAGAGCAAATTCCACATTAAACCAATGGGAGACAATGGAAATTAAGGATGGGCAGCCCCACTTTCACACCCAGGTAAGGAGGTTGGACCACACAAACAACAGCCACAGCAGCAGACCCACAGAATCACAGCATATCCTGAGCTGGAAAGCACCCACAAGGATCATCAAAATCCATTTCCTTGCTCTGCACAGGACACTCCAAGAATCCCACCATGTGCCTACAGGTGTATTGAAGCATTCTTGAACACACACACCAGTCCTGAAAAACTAGCACTGAAAGTTAGGGTAGCAGCTTCCAGCTTCTCTTTCCCAGACACCCTAGAGACTCATATTACTTCCTCAATTACTTTGAGGGAAGAGCCAAGAAAAACAAGGCTGTGGTCCAGACATCTCTGCTGAGCCCACAGGGAAGATGGACAGTGCTTAGAGGATTGCAAACCAGGAATTTGTTCAGAAAGAGAAAAATCCACAGCCTCAGACCTCCCACAGGAGTTGAGTTCTTTCCTCCTCTGTACAAATTTATGTTGTGTCCAGCTGCAAGGCAGAAGTGGCCAAATTGTGATATGCAGGAGGAAATTCAGCCAACAAGACACCACTGTGCACTGTGCCTGTGTCTGAAGGAAAGAATTAGAGCTGGGCAGTCCTTCCTGGCTTCAGCAGGCACTCAGAAGATTCCTGGGTGTCCAACTGCATGTCCAGCTCGGAGCATCTCCCTCAGCACCTCCAACCACTTCACTCAGCCCATTCTTCCACAGGTGGAGGAGATGAAAAACTTCTGATATGGAGCCAACACATGGTGGAGGCTAAGCAAACTTAAATGCCACGAGCCAAAGGCAAAGGAGTTCATAAAATAACATTTTGCCACAGATAACCAGGCAGAATGAGATCAACCTCTAAGGCCCCTTCCAATCCAAGCCATTCTGTGACTAAGAGTCCAGTTATTTCCCATGACCTGGGTTAAACCAAAAAGAAAGGGATGAAGATCTGGACCTGGAGATGCAGCCCCAACAGCATAACCTGAAATAGCTCTGTCTTCATCATAACCTCACTACAGGACATCCAAGGTGCTGGCTGAGGACATGCAGGAAATTGAGACTTTGCCAACAACTTTAAAAATTCCCTAACAGCAATTTCAAACAGCGACAAACTCTTGCCAACTAAAAAGTAAGAGTGGATACTCACTAAATCTCACAAATTTCTTTTCCTGACTCACATGCTCCTTGTTTTCCTTCCATAGAGGACAAACCCTCCCAATTTTCCATTTGAGCAGTGGGATTGAAAATCTCATACAACCAACGACATGTACAAACAAAGCAGCCTTGTAGCTACACCTCTGCTCAGAAAGGAGATTAATTGCCACCAGTAAAACTATTATGTTACCTGAAGGTCTGCAAGATACATAGGTATTTAATGTATTAAAACAAAGGTGCAATTACTTTAAGTAAAAAGGTGTAGAGTTTTTAAAACACAGAGTAGTATTTTATACCAAAGCTCAGGATTTCTTCAGAACATCTGCAGGCAGAAACAGGACAAAAATAAGCCACAGGAGAACTTAATCATAAAAGACAGAAAAGTCAAGGTTAGTTTTATCCAGGTCATGACTTTTCAAAAGTTGGGATTTTGTTTGTTTTGCCCTCATTAGAGGGAGATGGTACTGCAGAAACTGTGTAAAAATTATGGGTGGGTTCACAGCTCGTGTCTGTGCCAGTGCACTTCTCCTTGGATAACATCAGATCCTTGCAAACCCTGGCAGAGCATGGCCAAAGCTGATCTAACTGGGAGTGACAGAGTCAGAAATCTCTTCCCCATCAAAATCAGTTAGGAAAGTCTATCAACTTCCAGTCCTGTAAATATTAACTTTCAAAAGCTATTGCAAAACACAGTCTTTTGGGTTTTTTAAGGAGAAAATTGTTTATCACTTCAATACCATGAGTCAACTTCTCTACTACCCAACTTTTTTCCTCCCCTTGTTCTCTAAAAAATAATTATAAACCCCAGTTTTTTGAGTATATTGCAAACATCCCATCAGCCTGTAGAATGTCCTCCCCCCACCCATATCCATCTCTCACAATATTTAAGTGTCTGCTAAATTAGATAGTAAAGTTTTCCTTTGAATTATGGCTACCCTATAGCAGCAGCAGAGACTATGTAAGGTATTATAAAGATAGTTCTTAAAAGACAATTTGAGCTGTTTATCAGAAATGTAATTTGTGAGAGTGGTTGGGAGAGAAAAAAAACACTTAGTCCAGTCAAGGCCAACAGCCTCTGCAGGGCAGGTCTGGGAAAACTTCACCTCAGCCAAGGAGCAGCATTTAGAACCATGGAATGGTTTGGGTTGGAAGGGACCTTCAAGACCATCCAGTTCCAACCCCCTGCTATGGGCAGGAACACCTTCCACTAGGCCAGGTTGCTCAGAGCTGCATCCAAACTGGCCCTGAGCACTCTAAGAACCCCTTTCTTCTAAAAACCCCCCACTTTCCTGAAAAGAAATGTGGGGAAAACTTTTCAGCAGGGCTTGTTGCAATAGGACAAGGGGGAATGGCTTTAAGCTAAAAGAAGGTTGATTAAGATTAGATATTAGGACGAAATTTTTTACAGTGTTGGTGGTAAACACTGGAAAAGGCTTCCCAGAGAGGTGTGGATACCCCATCCCTGGAAACATTCCAGGTCAGGTTGGATGGGGCTCTGAGCAATGGGATCTGGTTGAGGATGTCCCTGATCACTGGACTTGGTGACCTTTAACAGCTCCTTCTAACCTGAACTATTCCATGATTTGTGTCTTGTAAAGATTTCCAGCACTGAGCTTCTTTGTTTAGTCTGCTTTCACTGTAGACAAAGTAGGGCAAGGAAAAGGAAGGAAGGGGAAAAAAAGAAAAATAGAAGGGCAGGAAGAAAGGAAAAAGGGAAAAAAGGCAGATCTGTAGACACTAAAGGAAAGGAAAAGAAAAGAACAGGAAAAGGAAGGGAAAGGGCAGGAAATGGATGGGGAAAGGAAGAGGGAAAGGGAAAAACATAGGGTTTTTCTTGTCCAATTTAAGGGTCAGAGGAAAAATGGAAATACCATATTTCCTTAACTGGCACTGGGAGGGTATGGAGCTATTTAAAAATACAGTGATATGCCAAATTTACTAATTCCTACTAAAATCAATGTCCCCAGCCACTGGTTTTTGTTTCCTAATAGAGGTCGTGCATATGCTTAAGTTAACTGAGCTTTGGTCAATATATGATGTAATTTTATGTATTTTTATTATAAAAATGCCTCCAGTGTGACAAAAATCTGGTTCTAAGTGCAGGGGAGGATACAGACTGTTCAATGCCCCTGGCAACAGCTTAATGGGAAAGCACAGAGATTTTAAATTGCTTTTTAATCACTTCTAGATATTTCACCCCCAAAATTGTAACCACTTACTGAACAACTGCACCTTATTGGGAATGAGCAATGCCAGCAGGCACAGACAATATTTTTCATTTGGCAAAGGTGCCCTGATCCTTTGTAATAATATTCACACAGAACAGCACTGAAGCTGAACTTTTTCAATTCTCTGCTTGCAGGTTTTATTTATTTCTGCATTTATTTATTTTTATGTTCTGTTTAAAAACCAAAATTGATAGATTTCTTTATCTGCTTTCGAGACGCTCTTCCAAAACAGACAGAGAACACTTATTTCTAACTTAAAATACAGTCCTAACTCCAAAGTTCCCAGGACAAGATCCTTCCTGGCTGGCCAGCTTGAGCCAGAGCAGATCATCTCAGGCAATTACATTGTTGAGGAGACTGGGATTGATGACATAAACCAACCTGCAGAAACAACTTTAAAACCACAAACATTGATTCAAAACGTCTTGAAATGCTCTCCCTAAGTGACAGGCACTGTGCCATGGCCTCTCCCCTTCATTATCCCGACCCTCCTTGACTTTATGATGTCTCCTGCCCTGCTATAGGTTGTAGCTATCTGGAAAATGAGAGTGGGAAGCAGAGCTGAGTTGGGAAGTCACGAAGAATTTCGAAATTTCCTCAACATTTCAAATTTTATAGAAAACCTGTCATTTTTAGAAGAGAGTGATGTCCTTTCCCTTGGAATTCATACAAGAGATTTGGATAGTGCCACAGGGTTTCCTCCTCTTACTGTTTGATGCTGGGTGAGTGTTTTTTGGGCTCTGGAGACCATTCCTGTGCTATCACTGCTTGTTTGCCTTCCCTCTGCTCTGTAGCTGCCAACACAATCCTCTTCCAAACCTACACAGAGTTCAACATTGTGATCCATCTCCAAGGGATGCTGATCACAATGTTGAACTGTGTGTAGGTTTGGAAGAGCATTTTGTTGTTGGAACAAGAAGATCTGTAATGTCCCTTCCAACTCAAAGCATTTTATGGATTCTGTGATTCCCAGAGTGCCTGCTCTAACACCCCCCCTTACATGGCATCTCCATCTCTACAAACTGTGAGAGGACAGGAAAAAAGAGGAAAGATCCCAACCATGGCTCCATAAAATAATCTCAGTTTTGCAGCAAGCAAGCCGGAGGGCTGCCATTTCATTCAGCTGAAATAGAAATACATTCAGCCTTTTGGATCTCTAAAGGCAGAAGTAACTCACATCAGCTTCTTCCTCTCTGCCCAGGAAAATAAAGGGACATCTGGATTTACCTCTTTTGCTGGTACCTTGCACAACACCAGCCCTAGGCTGTCATCCCAAACCAGCCCAGGAACCTGCCTGTGTGAGGGGGAGATGTTTTTAATACACACCAAAAAATCCAAATCTGGCAATAGGGAGCAAATAGAAAGCTGCCAAGGCCCAGGGATGCAGATAATTCAAAATATACTGATGTGCCCTGCAAAATGGAGGCTGCAGCCAAAAATTCTGGCCTGACACAGGACAGATTCACTGGCAGCTCACTGCAGAAATGAAGGTGGCTTCACAGATGTCTCTGCCCTAACACAACAAGGCACCTGCTCTTGATTTTGGGACCTGAGTTACTGTAAAGTCCAGGTCAAAAGAGAAAAATTAATCCCCATCCTTTAGAAACTGGATGCATAAATAAATCAAATTAAATCTTCAACTCTATCACAGAGTCCCAACCATAATTTGGCAGCCATTTGATAAAGGGAGGGCAAGGACAGTTTCATCTTTCCCCCAACACCCTTTAGAAGTAAAAGAGAACATTTTTAGGCTGGAAAAGAGGTCACTTGAGCTGCTGCCATAGTATGAAATGTGGGAACAACATTAATTTCTATATCCATGTGTTTTCAGGTGCTGATGCTTGATCCAAACACCTGCACGGCACAGGAAAGCTTCCATCAATCCCTTAATATGCAGTGGAAATCAATCTCATTTTTTGAATATTAAAAACATCCAGGAGCTGCCCTTAGCTACTGCAATAACTGTAATTTCACTTCCTTCTATTGCCCCACATTGCAAAGAAAAAAAAAATCATAAAATCATAGAAGGGTTTGGGTTGGAAGGGACCTTAAAGATCATCAAGTTCCACCCCCTGCCATGGGCAGGGACACCTTCCACTATCCCAGGTTGCTCCAAGCCCTGTCCAGCCTCGCCTTGGACATTTTAAGGGATGGAGCAGCCACAGCTTCTCTGGGCAACCTAGGCCAGGGTCTCACCACCCTCACAGGGAAGAATTTCTTCCTAATCTCTAATCTAAATCTCTCTTCTGTCCATTTAAAGCCATTGCCTTTTGACCTGTCACTCCACCCCTTGTCCAAAGTCCCTCTCCAGCTCCCCTGGAGCCCCTTTAGGCACTGAAAGGGACTCTAAGCTCTCACTGGAGCCTTCTCTTCTCCAGGCAGATCAGCCCCAGCTCTTCCATCCTATCTTCCTCGGAGAGGTGCTCCAGCCTTCTGATCAGAAATCCTTCATTAACACCCAGGTTTTCCCCATCTGAGGAGCACTCCCAAATCACAAGAAACCCTCTTCCCATGTGGTGCACAGACACCTCCCACAGCCAGACAGCAGCGCTGGCATCCAACAATGGAACCCTTCCCTCTACTTGCATGCTCGGCTCTGCCAAAAACAAAGCACGCTGCTCAAGTGGGAGAACACCTTCCTGCTTCTTAAGGGAAGGCCAGGGAATTTGTGCAGATCCCTGGTTCCTTGGAGGCAGCATTTCTCAAGGAAGACAACCAAGGGAGCTCAGAGCAGCAACTCTCAGTGCTAAGGAGATTAGGACGGTGGCCCAGGGAATCAGCAATCCCAGCACACCACATCCACACAGCCTTGCCCACGGCTGTCACTTTGAGGAGAGTTTGCTACAAAACCAGCACAGAGATTATATTGTTCTCTTGCAGGAATGCAAGGATTGAGATGCAGGGGAAAAGCAGCAAGATGGGAGCTGCAGGCTTTGTGGAGGTGAAGCCAGCTCTGCTCACTGAGCAGGGACCACCACATGGAGGAAATCCGGCCAGAAACCACCCTAGCTCCGGAATGCTGGCCAAGAAACTGGTTTGAGAAAACACAAAATGTGCCAGCAGCCTGATGACACTGCCCATTGCTCTGAGGGGAGGAGCGCTGAATGCCAGGACATCCCGATGAAGGCAGGCTTGGGTAGTTATCAATTCAACCCACCGCCCAGGGAGAAGGGTTTTTGGGTCACCACAGTGCTCACATCACATGCTGGCAGCTGGGAGAGCCACACGAGGGTGTTGCATAATGGCTCTTCTTCCTTTGCACACACCCTCGGTGGCATCCCACAGAGCAGTGTCACAGGCAGGGATCAGGTGTGTGATGAGCACACGGAGCAGCTCGCTGCAAGGGGAGCAATGGCAAGCCAAGTCCACCAGGAGTCCACAAAGAATCATGGAATTGTTTAGGTTGGAAAAGACCTCTAACATCATCAAGTCCCACCATTAACCAAGCATTGACTGCAAAGGCCACCACTATGCCATGTCCCCAAGTGTCACATCCACACACCTGTTAAATCCCTCCACCACTTCCTTGGGCAGTCTGTTCCAATGCTTGACCACTCTTTTGATGAAAAAAATATTTATAATATCACATCTAAACCTCCCCTGGCACCACTAGAGGCCATTTCCTCTTGTCCCATCACCAGCTTTGAGCCCTTGTATATGCCCTTGGACAAACAAAGCACCCGGGTCCTTCACATCCCTAAAGACAAAATCAGCACATGATGGAACAGTTCCTGAAAAGCAGCATTTGTGAGGTTCACCACTGACACTTGAAAAGATCAGAAGGATGGGGACAAGGAGAAAATGCAATGAGATCTAGCAAGGACATGGGCACAATGAGGACATCAACACATGGAAGCTTCATCTCCATTTGTTTTAAAGGCTTATTTTATGGATAGTTGTGTGCACAGAGATGTACATTTATCACTGATAAAAACACCACTTTTCCAATTACTGTGCCTATAACTGAAAGCACCAATGACCAGCCAGAGACAAAGGTAGAAAACCACTCAGTGACACACGAAAAGTTTGAGCAGTGAAGCTGATGCTGGACACAAATCCAGGCACAAGCTTAGCCCCAGTCAACCTCTTACTTGCATCACCTGAATGGCTGAAGCACGGGTCAGGCCAGTTGAACAAAGTCCCCAGGGGGAACCTGCTGGTCTACTTAGCAAGGAGTGGCCTCTCCAGACCTCAGCAGCCTCTGGCAAACACTTGGTCATGTGGATGAAGGGCTGGGGCCAGGGAGCACCTTGTGCTTGTGCCCTGCGCAGCCCTTCCAGCAAAAGTGCCTTCACCAGGGCTCATTCAGGACAGAGCATGCAAAAGCTAAAAACAACTCCACTGCCTGGACTTCCAGGGTATCAGGAGGTGAAAAAGAACAAATCTGAGCAGGGAGAGATTTGGACTCTCTGCTGCAATGATGTCCTTCTATAGCTTTGCTCCCAAAGCACCAGAGGTGGCTAACAAACAGTGAGATTTTCAAGAGCATTCCACACCCAGCTTACAGTGTGTGACTCTTCCCAAAGGGCTTCCATCCACTTTTCTCATCATGCAGCAGATAGACAGGGAGAGCAACAGACCTCTGGTACACATGGGGTGAGGAGAAGGCAATCAACAAGTGCGCAAGAGCACAAAGACAACACAGGGACAGTGACAGGACTGGACAGGTCAACAAACTGATGGGGGCTAAAATGTTGTCAATACAGCCAAGGACCACCATGACAGCTGGGAAGAGAGATCCTGACCCCAGCTTGGCTGACACCATCAGTGCAGCTCCCAAAGCACCACAGGACTTTCACATTCATCACACTTGGTGTTCTTCACAATTCACTCCACCACCGCCAATGCCCTGCACTAGGGGACTCCAGATCCAGCAAGAGCAAGACTGGTCACAGACACAGAGATGCCACAACAGTTATTTCCCCCCTCACTGCTGAAACAATCTGCCCCATCACCTGGCTAATTACAGCTTTCTAACCCATTGGTCCAGGTTGCTCCCACAGGCCACATTCCCATGTACCTGCTCCTTTCTGCCACACAGAAGAAACTGCACATGAAAGTAAGAGATGGGAAGGGAAAACCATACAGCTGAGAAAAGATACCCTTGGCAAAATTTGTTTTAAGGCATGACTAGCTGGTACTGAAAGCCAAATCCTCTGGTTTTCAGTCCAGACCCTTGTGGGAGGACAATTTGTGTTCTCTCTCTCCAGCCAGACGTGGTGCTGGGGGACCATTCAGGACAGCAGTAACACCACTGAAGCTCTGTGCTCAGTCCTGCTGCGAGGAGATCCAGGGGCAATGGGCACTGGTATTTAGGGAAACATCACCTGTATCAAAGGGGACACCCATCACACTGATTCAGCACCACTGCTGCCACAGGTGACAGGAAAATTACACAGAGCACTGCTCCCTCCCCAAACACGAGTCTTGTGGGAGATGAATCCATTTTGGTCTCCAGGTTCATCAAGGAGGAGTCCTGTAAATCTCCCTGTGCCTCCAAGGGGAGGTGAACCAGGTGGGAGGGACAGAATAGTCCCAGAAAAAGCCAGTGGAACTTGGCTGTGGCTATGCTGCCCACAAATGGATCTGACACAGCTGGATCTGCTGCTGGAGCAAAAAGCAATTTCTCTGGGAGGGGACCACTGAGCATCCAAGGGACACATGAACATCCCACCAGTGTGACATGGACCAGCACTGCCCTGCTGGCTTTTCACACTGCCCAGGAGACCAACAAGGCCTTACCACCCTGGCAGGAGTTTCCAAGATGAGGAACATGAAGTTAAACCTGAAGACCTACAGAACAATACAGTTCTCAGTGATTTCAGGGAACTTGGAGATGGATTTTTTAGTAGGGCCTGTAGTTTCAGGGTAATGATTTCAAACTGAAAGAGGGTAGAGGTTCAGGCAAGATAAAAGATTTTGGTAAGGCACAAAAATGTTGCCCACAGAGGTGGCAGGTGCCCCATCCCTGGAAAGATTCAAGGTCAGGTGGGATGAGGCTCTGAGCAAGCAGATGAAGTTGGAGATGTCCCTGCTCATTAAAGGGGAGTTATATTTGATGACCTTCAAAAGTTGCTTCCAACCCAGAGTATTCCATGATTCAAATTCTGCCCGGCATCCTTAAGCACCCAAGTTTCAAAGCACTGCATTTTCCACATTTATTTTATTCCTGTGCATGGTTTGCTCTAGAGATCAAAGACATGGAACCAGCAAAGGATCAGCAGAATGAGAACACAGGGAGAACACGAAAATATGGCCAAAGCTCTGAGACAGCTCTTGGATAAGGTTGCTTTCCATATGTACGAAGATAAAGCACTCCCTCCCCAGCCTCACCAGCAAAAACTTCCATAAACCAGCTCTCCCTTTTGGCAACTCAGTCCAAAAGGGAGTGAAACAGCTATAAAATGAAAGTCACGGGAAAAAAAAAAAAGTTTCTCAAGGAAAAAATTTTATTTGCATCTGCCTGAGCCCCATAATTCCACGTTCAGGTGACCCTCTCCTGAAGAGATGCTCTTACCAGCTGCTTCCCAAGTCCTGCTCTCCTGGGCACACAAGACTTTCTTCTAATCTGGAAAAAAAAAGCAAGACAACTGATAAGTACTGGAAAAAAAACCTATTTCACTGTCATGGTTAAGGACGTGGCAACCATCAGCACACCAAGAGCTCTGATATCCAGGCACATCCTGCAGCCTGTGAGCTGGGCTGTAGGAACAGGTACAAAAACAACTGTTGGTTCCCCAAAACATCACAGCTGAGCATGGGGAACAGCACCTCCCTTTCAAAAGAAAGTTGATATGAATCTTTAAAATTCCTAGAAGGTTTTGATAATTCCAGATTAGCAACAGTACAAAAGTAGGGGGTTGTAATTGTTTGCAGAACACCTGCAAAAATAACAAATAACAAATTGAAACCTTCAATGGAAAAGGAGAATCATGTGTTTAAGTGTCCAGTCTTCTTTAAGATCCCAAACCTCCTGTGGGAGGAACACTCTGGCCACAATCCAGTTAAGCATTTCCGTGTGTCAGATTTGACAGAAGAGGGAGAACCCTGCTGAATCAAGGTCTTGGCATTTCTCACCAGCTGCTTGTTTCTCTCTCCTGCTGGCCTTCAAACATGTACACACACTCCTACCTTCCAAGAATTTCCAATTTTAGCTTTTATTCTAGAAACAACACCTCCTGGTTACAAAAGCAGCTGATTTTGCTGCCAGGAAAAAGTACTGGTAGAACCCCAAGGGGCAGGTCCTGCATTAGACAAGCACCAGGCAGCTCTCAAGAAATCACAAAAGGCTTTTTAATTAATACTCCTACTTGCTTTTCTCAATTAACACCAGTGAGGAAGCCCTTCACACACTGCCTTCAGCTCTGGTCACTGTGGGTTGAACACTTTAAAAATCCTTTTGCATTTATAAATACTTCCTATACAAATGCCATATACTTCCTACATTCATTCTCTACAGAAAGCTCAGTTAAGAAAAATAAAAAAAAATAAAAAAAAAAAATAAAAGGGATGCTATTTCCCCAGAGAAAAAAATTCAGAGATAAAATTGCAGCAATGATTTATATCTGCCCAGAGGAGCAGAGCAGCAATCCCAGCCCTTGGTGACCTCTGTGCAAACACACCAAGCCAATTACACACTGTGAGTGAGGATTTTCCCCTCCCAGAGCAGCAGCTTCTTGTTGCTCGGAGTGAGAAACATCAAAAGGTAGTGCAACTAGTGAGTGCGTGCTACTGAGCAGGCTGGGGACAGCCAGCCTCGAGGTTTAGTCCAGATTTGGATCCAATTGTGTGAGGGGTTTTGTAAACATTGATCTTATGGAGTTGTTACATCTGGAGGATGTAATTCCCAATGACCTGCCCGTTTAACCTATGGAAATCACCACGGGGCAACTCAGCTCAATCCTCCCACTCCATCCCTTCTTGTTTGCTGTGGTCTCCATCAGTAGATGAGTGCTAATCCACCTCATCCTTCAGTGTCCCACACTTGGGACATGCCCAGCAGCACTTCCATGTCCTTTGGAAAGATAAAAGGCAAAACAAAAACTTTTTAAAGCCACCAGTCATAGCCAGCAGCTGACAGAAGAAATGCTCTCAGCTTCCCAGAGTTACAGAATAATTTAGGTTAGAAAAGACCTTTCAGATCCATTAGTCCAACTACTAAGTACTGCCAAGGCCACCACTAACCCATGTCCCCAAGTGGCACATCCACACATCTTTAAATACCTCCAGGAATGGTGATTCAACCATGTCCCTGGGTAGCCTCTTCTGATGATTGAAAAACCTTTCAGTGAGGAATTTTTTCCTTATATCAAATCTAAACCTCCCTGGTGNCTGTGAGTGGTGACTCCACCACTTCCCTTTGCAGCCAGTCCCAATGCCTGACTAACCTTTCCCATGAAGAAATTTTCCCTAATACCCAATCTGAACCTTGTCTGATACAACTTGGGACCATTTCCTCTTGTCCTGTCACTTGCTGCTTGGGAAGAGTGGGCAGGACATGGTGATGTGCAGCCTGCCAGTCCCCTTGTTTGGCCCAGGACATCCTGGTTCCAGCTTCTTGTTGAGCCACACCATCACTGCCCTGGCTATAAGGATGCTTTTTCTCCTGGACATCCCAGAGCCCCTTTCCTTCACCCTGTTTCTTTAGGGAAAAAAAAAAAAAACAAACAAGAAACAGGAGCTGAGAGCTAGGAATTTGTGACTTCAC
>VXBC01009717.1:476679-517413 GCA_013399945.1 Ploceus nigricollis
ATTAGGAAGAGTATGATGAGGACCCTGTAAAAGGGGTGTTTAGGTCTGGATTTTAACTATCACTAGCTCACTGTCCTTGTTTCCTGCAGGATATCGCTCAGAGTAGCCAAAACCCAGGTGAATACAGCAGGAGAAAGCAATACAGCAGCAGGTACCTCAGAAGATCCAAAACTCAGCTCATCCTACCAGTGCCCACAAGGACACTGAAATTCCAGATCTCATCTGCTCCCCAGAAGAGGAAGTTATCCCTCCTGCTGAGATGTTTACAAGGGTGAAACCACCTCAACTTCCCAGGTGGTGCTTTGAGTCTTCCCCAGTCTGCTCCATCTATACTGTGCACTCCATCATCTGCTTGGAACTGGGATGGGAGCAACCTTTTCTAACATCCTAAATGCACCAGCTTAATTATAACACTTTGGGCTTTTTCAAACACTTTTCGTATTTGTTTGAAGCATTCAACCATGGGACAAAACGATTTCTGCCTGCACTGAGGGAGGAAACACTCCTGACTGTTTAGGTGAGATTGATTTCAGGATTGTGGCCAGACTGAGGAAATTGGTGGCAGAAATCCTTCATAGCTGGATAATGAGGTTGTGGCTTTATGAGTAATTCTCCTGAGTTATGTGCCTGGCACCTTGGGTGTGGGTGACACATTCCTTCCTCCCCTCCATTTTTGAATGGGAAATGTCATCCAAGTGCACAAACACAGTATTTATTAAAAAAAAAAATAAAATTAGCAACAACATAACTCATGAGGTGGAGGCACAGATTGCATCTCACTTGTACAATGTACAATCGACTGCTGTCTGGAGGAATTTCCCTCCTGGGTTCTCCAAGAATATCCCCAAATCCCATCACAACTGTGATGTACCCAATATTCCAAAAATCTAAAGAGCCTCTGGGGTGGAAACCAGGACAGTACCAAGCCAAATCAACAAAAACACCCCCCTGAACACCTCTGTTGTACCAATATTTTTGATATGGAGAGAAGAATCCAGGCTTCCTCACTCCCTGCTGCTGAGACACCTCGCATCCATACCCATGGTCCTGCACCATTCCTCCTCCCAGCCCAAAATGGCATCCCTGGATTGCAACCACTCCCCCTTTTTAAGTAACCAAAGGCTTTCACATGGAGGTCACCTGAAGTTTCAATGCTGTCAAAGCTCAGCTGCAAGGAAATTAGAGAGGAGAAAGAGCAGCCTTTTTGTGGAGATGCCTCTGCTCCAGCTGGAGCCATCACCTTCCATTACTCAGCTCCTTTTTGGGAATTCTCCATGCCTTGCCCTCTGCCATGCCCAGGCACTAGACATGAAGATAGCTAATGACAGTTCCTGCTGGCATGACATCCATGACATCCACCCTGCTTCTCCTGGAGGATGAATGAGCAGATGGGACCAGTGGAAGATGGCTGAACTGGACAACTGGAGTCCTTCCAATCCAGTAACTCCCACCCAAAAGACAGAGGATGCAAAGGTCCTTCAGGGTCAGAACCTTTTTCCTAGGGGTAGGAACAGGGTCAAGGAAGACATGCAGGTGGTTACTGAGAGGCTGTGCAGACTAACTCATGTCTGTGTGGTTGGTTTTACTGCTCTCCAAATTCCTGCTTTGCTTGCTTATTCCCCAGCCAACCCACTGCACTATTACAGCAAAATAAGCATGATCCTGAAGAGTTTTGAAATCAATGTGATGGGCTCACAAGCATCTTCCATCATGCAGAACTAAAATTTAAATGTACACCCACCCTCACCTCACTCCCTGAAACCCACCAGGGAGAAACTTCTGTCATGTCAAGAGAGTCCAAAAACTGAAGGTGTTAATGGGAAACTGCATTTCCAGCTGCTGCCAGGCTTCAGAGCAGGGTTCCAGCCCCACCACCACGTCTGTTCCAGCAGACCAACCCCTGCCTGAGACACAGCAAAGCTGCTTTTAGAGCAGCTTCCTCCATCACAGGGCTGACAATCACCCTCCAATACAAATGGCTGTGAGAGAACCAGGGGAATGGTGCTTTCCAGATATTTTGGAGAAGGAAAAGGCAACCATGAGGTTTTCTCAGGAAAAAAAATTGCTGAAGAGCTCATGAGTGTTATGGCTGTGCCATGAGAGAAGTAAAAAACAGAAACCAGAAGAAAACTCACTCAATCTCTGCAAAAACCTCAGGGGACAGGTGGGAGCAAACACAAAGTTCAGGGACAACATCACAATGACACCTCATGAGGCTGGGCATCCCTAAGGAGAAAAAGCTTCTGAGAATCACAGAATGGTTTGGGTTGGAAGGGACCTTAAAGAACATCTTGGTCCAAGCCCCTGCCATGGGCAGGGACACCAGACCAGGTTGCTCAAGCCCTGTCCAACCTGGCCTTGAACACTTCCAGTGATGGGAATCCATAGCGTTTTTGGGAAACATGTTCCAGTGCCCCCAGCCCTCACAGGGAAGAATTTTTTTCTTAATATCTAAGATAAACATGCCCCCTTTTCAGTCTGAAGCCATTCCCTCTTGTTACATCACTCCATGTCCTTGTCCAAACTCCCTCTCCAGCTCTCTTGGAATTCCTTTAGGCACTGGAAGGGGCTCTCAGCCTTCCCTGGAGCCCTCTCCTCAGGCTGAACAACCCCAAATCCCTCAGCCTGTCTCCATAGCTCCAGTCCTGTGATCAGATTAGTGGCCCTCCTTCTATACCACCTGGGGAAACATCTCCACCCTCAATGCAACATCAACAGAGAGATTTGGGGCAGAGACCTAACACTGAACTACCAGACCAGGGCAAAACCCTGATATCTGAGCTACAGCTGGTCTTACACTGCAGCTCCAGCTCAGATGAGCAGTTCTATCAGAGAGAACATTGGGACAGACCCTGACTCACAGCCCTGAAATCATTGTGAAAACCCTGTTCAGCAGCAGGCACCAATATGGCAAGTCAAGACATTCCCAAAGTATGATCCTTCTTTTCCTCATGCACATGGCTGACATTTCCTTCATGGCTCATCACACCATCAGGACCACAGCAAGAAAACTCTCAGACACCTTTTGGGAGAGCAAACACAGCTGCCTGCCCTTGATGGCAGCTTTGGGGTTGAAATTGAGATGCAGACTGCTGCCAAAACAACCACCCTGGGGGAGCTGTTGCTTTTCCTCTTGAAATGCAGAGACACTTTCCATTTCTTCTCTCCCCTTACTTCTACTGATTTCACCAGATTTCTTAAAGAAGGGAACAGCAATTGCATGACTCACAGGGAGAATCATCTTCTACCCATCACAGAAATGCTCACATACACACAAGGAGCTGGGTGAGACACGGTCTTTTGTCCCAGGCTGTGGGTATCAGACTGGCAAAGCTCTGTCACGTGCCCAGAAAAAAACACAGGCAAGAGAAGAAGCAACAGAACCAACAGTCAGAGGCTAAAATTGCAGGGCTGTGACGAACAGAAAGAGGTTTCCTCCAAAAAACCACCAAGCCAAACATGAAAGTCCTCATCCCATGTGCAGAGGAGGTCACAGGAGGAGAAATCTACAACTTTCTGCATGGAAGAGGCTGTGTGGGATCAGGTCAGGATGATCAATGTGGTCAAGGGATAAAAACCATGCCCAGGAGATAATGAAAGCAACAACCCTTAGTGATGCCCACAATAGCTCATCTACCATGCTGACTTGCCTTCTTCACATGCTTTAAACTTTTGGAACATACCTCCAGAAAAAGTTGTGATTGACTGGAATATATTTTCTATTGTCTCCGCTTTTACTGCATTTTTATTGTGGTGCCCAAATATTTACTTGCTGAAAAGGTGGAGTGAGGGTTGGCAGGGCACGTGCTCAGAAACACCAGAAAAGATGGCTCCTCTGACACAGGAAGAGAGGTCTGAAAACAGCTTCTTGAACTGCAACAAAAGTCTTGCCATAGGAACAAGGATGTGATCCCCTGCAAAACTGCAAAATTCACTTGATGGTGTGCAGATATTTACAGCCCCCAGGGCTGTTTTCACAGTTATGATTCCTCCTTATCCCTAATACAGCTGACAGCAACACATGTAGGATCTGGAGACTCCGTGTAGGGGAAGACAACTCATAAAGGCATCAGTGCATTTCAGCAAGGCCTTCAGAGTCAGTTATCTGGTGTTTTAGACTTCACTGATGGCATTTATGAGTTTAAAAATGTATATAAGGCTTCAACATCCTCTCCCAGACGCTCTCTTTAGGATGCAAATGCAGTTTAACACAATTAGGCAGGACAGAAAGCCCAGACATTTTACAGGATCAACTGCATTCCAGTTGTCAGGGGAAATAAAGAGACACCAGCTCAACATGCAGGCTGAACAAAAGCCTGTTTTCATCTCTGGATGGTTTTGGGATCAGCACAGGACTGTGCAAGGAGGAAGAGCCTTTTTCCAAAAGGCATCAAGCCCTGCTACAGCTCTACATGGGGGAAAAAATTGCCAAAAAATAATCAAGTAATCCAGTACTTGTTAGCAAAAAAAAAAATACAAATTAAGAATTAATTTTTAAAAAACCTCATCTTTAAAACTGGAGAAAACCAAAAATCCAAGAAAGTTGCCAGGGCACATTGCTCCATTTAGAGATGTAAATAAAGCAGGAAGTAAATGAAGGAAGGTAGGTTTAGACCAGACATTGAGAAGAAATCCTTTACTGTAAGTGTGGTGAGGCCCTGGCACAGGTTACAGAGGACTCCCCATCCCTAAAAGTCTTCAGGGCCAGGTTGGATGGGGCTTGGAGCAACTTGGGATAGTGGAAGGTGTCTCTGCTCATGGCAGTAGGGTTGGAATAAGATAATCTTTAAGGTCCCTTTCTACCCAAACCTTCCATGATTCTGTGATTCTCTGCATAAACTCCCAACATTAGGACAGAAAAGAGAGAGAAGAGAGAGAAGGAGAAAGCTCTCAGTGTGAGGCTTCTGGAAGCTCAAGGCTTTTATTTCCATTCCTCAAGGTTCAGAATTGAGAAGTTGACAAAGTGTCTGGAAACACTTGTACCTTGAAACACTTCCCATGACGACTGCTCTTTCAAAGGAGAAGCAACATGAAATTGGCAGCAAGTAGATATTTCTATATCATTTGTCATCCTTCACATAAAAATCAATCATCCCTTATTTTTTTTTTTTATTAAAAGACCTAAATAAAGCATTTCTGTTATTGCAGACTGCAATTAAAAACAAATTTAAAAGAAAGAGATTTATTAATTAAATCTTCTGGAGCATCTCTGCTATGAAGACAGGATGAGAGAGTTGGTGCTGTTCAGCCTGGAGAAGAGAAGGCTCCAAACAGAGCTTAGACCTTCAGTCCTAGAGGAGCTCCAAGAGAGCTGGAGAGAGACTTTGAACAAGGGCATGGAGTGACAGGACAAGGGGAAATGTCCTTAAGCTGAAAGCAGAAAGATTTGGATTAGATTTAGGAAGAAATTCTCTGCCATGATCATGGTGAGGCCCCAGCACAGGCTGCCCAGAGAAGCTGTGGCTGCCCCATCCCTGGAAGTGTCCACGGCCAGGCTGGATGGGGCTTGGAGCAACCTGGGATAGTGGAAGGTGTCCCTGCCCACAGCAGGGAGTTGGAACTGGATGATCTTTAAGGTCCCTCCCAACCCAAACCATTCTGTTATTCCATTAATGATTTTTGGATCTACCCCTGAACTCCCCAGTGATTCCAGAGGACCTTCAGGTGGCAACAGAAATATTGACAAGATGTTTCTAGGAAAAATTCAAAACATCTCAACTTGTGCTTCTCTTTCTAAACACCAGGATCAGGAGGCTCTCAGAAATCATCCGTTTGGCAGCTCTATCACTGCAAGAAGTGAGATGGAAAACCACCTGAGCACAACAGGGAGGTGCCAGGTGCTGTGTTTGCACACCTGACATGCTGAAGCTGCTTGGACCACTGCCCGCACCTCCGTGCTTCCACCTCCCACCCCAAATCTTGCACCACAGCCCTGACCTTTGGGAAGTGCTTTAAGACCTCTGGGTCTGTTACACAAGCTCAGGTGTTACCACCTCAAGTCCAGGTAATCCAACATAAATCACTGCAGAGAAATAACAGCGTGGCCTATCTGAAAATAGACAGAAATCCCCATCAAAAACATCTAAGTCATCATGATAGAAAAATAAATCCAGGCGGATTGTTGCTCTCATTGTATGAATCATCATGTTGTTATAGCAACTTCATATCTGCACCCAATCTGAAAACCAAGCACAGTTGAAATAATATAACAGCATTAAGTTAAAATGATATATAACAAGACAAAAATGGATCGGCTCAATCTCCGAGGAGCACCCACACTTCTTTCTCACCCTCTTCCCTCCCTTTGAAAACATTGCTTTGCTGTACTTAAACAATAGAAAAAAACCAGCCCAGACTTGGAGCTCATGGAGAAGAGGAGCCCTAATGAGCTTTTGAATTCAAGAAGAGTGTTCAAAATGAAAAATCACAGAATCGTGGAATCACAAAATCGTTTAGGTTGGAAAGGACCTCAAAGATCATTTTGCTCCAGCCCCTCTGGCATGGACAGGGACATCTGTCACCACCTTTAAATAAAAACAAGTGCAATTCCCAGTTACAACCACCAGACCCAGCCAACTGCCCCTATTGCTCTCATGTACTCCAAAATTCATGCATTGAATGAATTACATAAATTTTATAATGTTTTTTTCTTTATCTTTAATTCATGCAATGTAGGACATACATAAATACATATGTACATTGTGTCCTGCTCTGTTCAGGAGTCCTGAGCAGAGATTCCAACCTGAACAGAACATTTAGAAGCAAGAAAGGGGATGCACAGCTTCTAGCTTTAAAACTGCAGGTCTGTGTGGTGATTTTATTGCTGGAGAAAAAGTGAAAAGTGTCACCAAGGTTCTTTCCATCGGAGCAGCAAAGGGAGAAAGGTAAATAAACAGAATTGTTTCATGGACTTGGCAGGAAAGCACAGCTCCTCTGCAAGGCAAGGGAAGCCCCCCAACCTACAAAAGACTGCAGGTTCCTCAAAAGACACCACTGTGCCCCAATTAGTGGCAAAGATGAGCAGAAAGCACCACAGGGCACTTCACTGCTCCTCTCCCCATGCGATGCTGCCAGCACCAAGGTTTGAAGGAGAAGGGAAAGTGAAAAGAAAGAAGCTTGGGAGATTTGCAAATTTTGCTCTTGATGTTTCAAGCAAATTAAGACGAAATAAACCCCAAAATAGAAAAAGCAACCCACAAACCCACAGCTCCAGTCCCAACAAAGTCCTATTAGTCTTAACAACAGCACAAAAGTGACTCAATTAATTAAAAGCAAATAAAAAGAAGCAGCCTAACTTATTATTTCAGAGTTCAAGACAGCAAAAGCACCAGTCTGCCCCAGACAGAACTCTATTTTTTCTTTTCTTCTTTTTCTTAAATGCATTTATTCATTAAGGCTTCCTCGTAGGCTGTGTAATGAGTCACTTCTTGCTTCTCTATGAAGTGCAAAAGGATGGAAAGGAATAGGATTTAAATGGAGGATGGAGACACTCACAAAGCCTGTTAGAAAAGCTTGAAAAGCTTTTGAAGGAATCACAGATAAAGAGAGGCAACTCCTCACATGGACCCCAAACCCTTTTCTCTGTCACCAGAGCTTTCCCAGGGTCTAAGCCTGGCTGTCTCCTCGCTTTCAGCCAGCACAGAAAACCACCCCCTCTCCTCCACTGAGCTATCTTCCTCCCCAGAAGAGCTTGGGATGAGAAACCTGGAGCTCAAGCAGGAAGCAGGAGCGATGCTGCTCCTCCCATGGACGCAGTGGCTCAAAAGTGTCAATGTGGCTTTCCCTGCACCACTGAAATGTGATCGGGGGGATCCTACCAGTTGGTACCATCAACAGCACAAGGCATTTCATGGCTCTTATCCTGGCAGCCAGAGAAGCCCCAGCAGCCTCCAGCTCAGAGTGAGCCACACATGCCCAATTATTCTGCAATTGTTTTTCTGAGAATCACAGAAACACAGAAGGGTTTGTGTGGGAAGGGACCTTAAAGATCATCTGGTTCCAACTCTCCTGTCGTGGGCAGGACACCTTTCATTAAACCAGGTTGCTCCAAGCTCCATCCAATCTGGATTTCCAGTGGAGAGGAAGAGTCTTTCCAACCCATCAGATCAGAGATGCCAAGCTCAATGAAAAGCTCAGGAGACAAACCCTCCCATCATCAGTCTTATCTCAGACTGGATCTGGATATCCTGATTTGGTCTCCCAACTACTGTCAGGAGTTTCCCCTGGCTCTCCAGGTCCTTTGAGTCTTCTCACCATAAGTTTTGAGGAAGCAAAGCCAGCACAGAGATGTGACACAAGTCTGCAAAGTGGCTGAACAACAGGAAGGGTACACATGTCACTGCAATAAACAAAAATCCCAAAAAAGCACAACCTGACCCCAAATCCACTGCTGCCAGCTTTCCAGCAAGGACTCCCATCTTGTCCATGTGCAGAAGTAGAAAACTTGAAATAAATATTAGGGCAAAATAGAAACTGGGGAAGAAATTCTTCTCTGGGAGGGTGGTGAGGCCCTGGCACAGGGTGCCCAGAGAAGCTCTGGCTGCCCCATCCCTAGAAGTGTTCAAGATCAGGTTGGATGGGGTTTGGAGCACCCTGGAATAGTGGAAGGTATCCCTGTCCCTGGCAGAGGGTTGGAATGATTTGATCTTTAAGGTCCCTTCCAATCCAAATTATTCTATGATTCTTATTTTTCTGTGAAATTGCTCTGGTGACAGCCACGATCATGTGTCATTCCCCATGGCAGAGATCTTCTATCTTCCCTAGAATGGTGTCTCTCACTTTTCTAACATTTATTCTATCTGAGAAAAAGAAAATTTAAACCAGAAAAAAAACCAAAAAGCAAAACTGAAAAGTGACAAAAACCTCCACAAAATCTAAAATAAATTATAAATCCTCCTAAATACAGAATCTAGAGGAACTTTTTTGCTGGCACCTAGACCCCTTCCAAAGGGTTCCCATGCCAATCTAATAATAAAGCTGTCGTATGGGGTGATGTGATTTTAGCTTTCAAGCTGAGGGTTGCTATGGGAGGCTGTTCCCAGCAGCAGCACTGCGCAGCATTTGTAAAAGCCCTTTCCAGCATCAGACACTGATTTTTGAGTAGGAAAAAAAAAAATCACTATTTTTGTTTTTAAAAAGTTCCATAAAAAGCAGCAGTGCTGGAGAAAAACGTAGAGAAAAAAGCAAAATAAGAAACGGGGCTGTAATTCAGATGCTTGTAGAAATGCAGATGCACTAAAATCCCCTTCCCAAAGCTAAAGCACCAGGAAAATCTATTTTTTTTTTTTCAAATCAGTGCACATCAGCTGAGTTGCTGCATTTGCCAACACCAGGTTTTCTGGGATGTGGGAGAAGTTAAAGACAATCAGATGATCTCAGGTACTGTATAAAAGAGGTGCAGAAATGGGAACAGGTACTGCAGTGTCTCTGTGGGGTCATCTACTGTGCACTGAGATCTTGACTCGCATAAAAATAAGGCATCACTTCACAACAGGTTGAGGAAGTTTACCCAGCTCTTTAGAATTAAAAAAAATATAATATATATAGGGATTTGTGCAAGGAATGAAGTATTATGTTTATACATATACACACACATACCCAGAGTTATCTAAAGCTGGTCAAATACAAACTACTTTCTTAAAACTAACAAACAAGTAAACATAGAAGATATTTTCCACAGCAATCTGCAAGATTTAGGAGACTGTTACAACCTGCAGGATTTACAGAGGAAACACAGTAAGAAGGAGGATTTAACACAAGGACAGAGCCCTGAAGCAGCAGCAGAAGGAGACACAGTCGCTTTCTACCTTTACACAGTGAGGTGAAGACCACCAAACACTGACTTATAAAAGGCTTTCAATTCATGTTGCCAAAGCCTCCAGCCATTAAGTGCCTTAAATCTTTGCAGGTAAAGTAAAGGAGAGTTGGTAGTGAGCTGTGTGGATGGGGGTGAATATCTAGAGAGCAAACACATCCCGACTGGAGATGTGAGAGCACAGGAGAGCACACAGCCAGCTCCCTGCCCATCCCCAGGATATGGAGAAGGGTGAGGATCAAGATCACCCAATCCCACCCCCTGCCATGGGCAGGGACACCTTCCACTACCCCAGGTTGCTCCAAGCCCCATCCAACCTGGCCTTGGACACTTCCAGGGTTGGGGCAGCCACAGCCTCTCTGGGCAACCTGTGCCAGGGCATCACCACCCTCCCAGGGAAGAATTCCTTCCCAATATCCCATCTAAGTCTGCCCTCTGTCAGTTTAAAGCCATTGCCTCCTGCCCTGTTACTCTACGCCCCAAGTCCCTCTCCAGCTCTCTTGGAGCCCCTTTAGGCTCAGGAGGGGACTCTAAGCTCTCCCTGGAGCTTTCTCTTCTCCAGGCTGAACTCCATGACTTTTTGCCCCAAGTCTTTAGCAGGAAGTGCTACAGTGACACCACTGAGATGCTCCTTCTTCATCAAGAGCCAGGAGGCAAGAAACCCTATAGACAGATCCACAACCAGAAATTTTTGTATGTCAGAGGTTTCAGACCCAATTTAAACTCTGATGGAAGTTATACACAGGTGAAATCTTAAGACAGAGGAAGAAAAACTGATTTGAGTCTGATGTTCAGGTAAGGAACTGAGATGCTGCAGAAGAGATATTTTCAAAGCACAGATCTGGCCTGGGCCCTTCACCCCACTGATTTCACAGCTTCTGAGACAAAATCTCAACAAGGAACAGAGAATCTTTTGCCATCACAAGCTTTTACCAGAACATAGAAATAACCCAAATAGAACCTCTGATCAACAAGTCAGAATTTGTTTAAATGCCCAAACACCAAACCAGCAACAATCAGGAGCCCATGGTATCCAGCAAAACAAGAACCATCACTGAGATGCACTGACTGCAGTGGCAGTACCAGGAACACACTATTCAATTCAAATTATTATATTAAGTTGCTAAAACCAGACTGAATTATTGCAAAAGACTTCACTATCAGCCCAAGGCTTCAGAGCCCAGCCAACCCACCCTCCACATCCCCAAAACTCCTCCTTCCCCAGCACTCTGCTAATAAACTCAGGGATGAACTTCCCAGAGGTCTCAACGCCTTGTCAGCAGAAATTCAAATCAATCCAGCCCTGGAAGCAGCTGCAGCAAATAACTCAATCACCTCCATCATTTTAACTTATCCTATTTATGAATCAGGTCAAGCTTGAAATCTCCATTTACATTATCAGCCTTCATGATATTAAGATAATCATGCAGAGGACTGATCAAAGGTTCCTTGTAACTTTGGAGTACAGGAATTACCATACAATAACACTTTATCTACTCCAGTGTCCTTTGTGACTGTCAAGAATACTTTCTTCCCTAGAAAATAGGACAAGGAATAACACACTGAAGAAGAAACTGCTGCCAATACTAAATCTAAGAGTAACAGGGCAGTGGGTGCTGTACACACATCTCCAAAAAAAAAAAAACATGAAGATCACCAGTTTTGAAAACAGAACAGGTTGGGCAGGGCTTTGAGTAACCTAGTCCTGACCCTGCCCATGACAGGGGGTTGGAACTGGATGGTCTTGGAGGTCCCTTCCAACCCAAACCATCCTGGGATCCCAATATCTGCTGAAAGTCTCTGAGAAAAACAGAGAGACTCAAGCTGCCTTGAATTACCTTTATTTTATCTCACCTGCATGGAAAGACATTTTGATTTTTCCAGACTGATACTGAAAATCACCTGAAATGGTTCTCTAAAGGGCCTCAATTTCTCTCAGCCCTGCTTTGATGGGAAGATGAATCCTGCAGCCTCCTGACACCCAGAAACACTCTGCTGATGCTCTCAGAGCCCTCTCTCTGTAGTCCCTCCAGCAGCTGCAGCACCTGCACAGCATCACCAGGTCACTGCTGCAGGTCTGAAAACAATCAACAAAACATAAGAAAAGAGAAAAAGCAATTCCCATCTTCTCAAGGAACTTTCACTCTTCTGTTCACCTCCAACTCACTGTTTTTCTTCCTACAACAAATAAAATGTAACATCATTCTGCTATTTTTGTGAAGAGATGTTTTATCCAGAGTTTGGGCAAAGGGAAACAATTTCTAACCTGATTTTAAGATTATTTAAAGAGGGTAAAAAAATAGAAGGACACAAGCTTGTAAAACAGTCTTATATGGGAAGAAAATATAGGAACACTTTATTGGAAGCGCTTCACTTCTGATACCAGCTATTAAAAATGTAGATATAATCCTTTATTTATCTCATTTGCAGCAAGAAAACTCTCCACACACAGAAAGAAAAATCACATGGGATATAATCCAACAACAATCTCCCCCATTAACTCCAGAACGATGTTCTATTGAATATTTCAAGCGTGATTACACTGTAACAAAATGGCACCATGCCACTAAGCCCTGTAAATTATTTTCTCTCAATACCTCCCTTCCTTGCAAAGATGCCAGGAGGCTGGATAAAAAAAAAAAAGTGTTCCTGGATCAAAGTAAAAGGCACCAAAGCAACAAGGAGGATCCTTCAAGTGACAATCCCAATGTTTGTCCCAAAGTGGAGAGATGACCTTAGCAGTTGATGTTGTACCATCTAGGCAGGATCTGGGCTGGGAATTATTGTACCAAGGGGATGCTTTCTGCAAAGGAATTAAATACACAGGATTTAAAATGATGGCAACCTGCTCTGAGTCATAACTTTGAATGCAGTTAATGCTTCTGCTTCGATTTTAGGGCTTCCAGTGGTAGAAGAATTTCACCTTCGTTTCTCTAATGTGGAAAAACCACCATGAACAGCAAGAGATGAAAGCTCAAAACAGCTCCCTGGGTGATGCATGAGCTCAGAGGGATCCCAGGTCCAGCGAGCTTTGACTGGGAATCACAGCTGACTTTTTTCCAGTCATGACTTAAGGAGGAAGCAAACACAAGCAGAATCACAAATATTGCCAAGCCCAGGCAGCGAGGCTGTAACACAGCTAATTAAATACTTTGTCAATGATTTTCCGATCGTTCAAAGGATTGGGATGTGCAAGAAGAGGCTTGCAGGGGTATGAACAGCAGCCAGAGTGCTGAGTTGAGCACATCTGAAAATGGTGAACACTAACATGGATTCAATTTGAATTCCCTGAACATGTTAGAGAAGAGGGAAGGGAGAAAAAAGCCAAGTTCACCCACGTAACTGGAGTGTTGTTTCTAGGAATCCAGCTCTACAGCCAAGGGACCAGAGCCACCCCAAAGGTGCTCCACTGACCATGGAAGGAATCACACATCTCCAGGATCTTCTTTAAGTCCTTTGAGATTGCTGTTGTCACTGTCTGAGCCTGACCACACAAATGAACAAAGCCAGGATAAGCAACCTGGTCTGGTGGGAGGTGTCCCTGCCCATGGCAGCGGGTCAAATCTGGATGACCTTTAAGGTCCCTTCCAAGCCAAACCACTCTGTGATTCTGTGATCATGGGGGACATCAACTGATGGGCAAAGAAGGGGGGATGACACCTTTAGACCCTCACAGCAGCTCATGGTCCCCAAAATTCCAACTCGCTGCCTTCTTGAGCATGCAAGTTGATTTTTTTCTCTTATTTAGAAATTTTACTTCAATATGGCTTAAAATTATGTACACCAGGCCAAATAAATGTGAAACAAAGATGGAGAGGATGTGTTGCAGCAGGCACACTCCTAAGAGAAGCTGAAGCCCATGAAAGGAACTGGATGTCACCACTGGCACCTCAAAAGGAAACTCTGCCCAAAGCTAATCCTTTCAGGTGAGCAATGGGATGCATAGGAAAGAAGATAGAATAATATCAAGATTATTTTAAGGAAAAATAGAATTATTATAGATGACTGTAACATAAAATTCACCACTCAGAGGGTGGTGAGGCCCTGGCACAGGTTGCCCAGGGAAGCTGTGGCTGTCCCATCCCTGGAAGTGTCCATGGCCAGGTTGGATGAGGCTTGGAGAAACCTGGAAGGTGCAGGGGCTTTGGAAATAGGTGATCCTTAGGTCCCTTCCAACCCAAACCACTGCAGAATTCTATGAAAATTATAAGGTAAAGTTGGTGGTGCAATACAATTTGATTCTTAATCTTTTTAATAGAGAAGCAGCTCAGAAAATGTTGAGAGATGAAGACCTGAAATGCTTTTTGCCCCATGGAGACTGGGGAGAAGAAAGGAAACACAGTGAAGGAGTGAGTTTGATTTGGAAACTGGCACCAAACACAGCAGAAAAAGCCTCAACAAGGAACACTTTAGAGAAGAGTCTCTCAGCTTCCTACCACATACTAGAAAAAAACCACCTAAGAAATCTCCCTCAAGAAAAAAAAAGAAGACAGGAAATACTCAGGAGATAAGTGAATTTTTTGAACAATTGACATATAGCACAGTTTTGAAAGGCCAAGAACTCCAGGATCCAAAGGCACAGGGAAGCACATAACAAGACCAGCCAAAGTTGTCATAACTAAGTTGCAACACAAAATGCTAAAGCCAAGCCTTAATGATTTACCATCAGGAGAAACCCAGGGAGGATTCATCACCACATTTGCATATAAGGACACTGCTTGCTCTTCTTTTCAGCATGTTATTACTGATCACCATCCAAAAGAGAGATTCTTGAACTAAATGAAGCCTGTGGCTCTCCAGGCAATTCCTAGACTACTTATAATTAAAGGCACCATTAAGCCTTCAGAGAAGCAGATGCCAATCCATGTCAAAAGTTACACAGCTGAGCGGGGTCTAATTACACTGAATTCAAGAGATACATCACCACCCCAACAGATGTCATTTTATAGAAAGCTTTTTCCATATCTCACAGTCTTAAGATCCTTTGAGATGTTCTCGCCTGTATTATCCCTTTTCTTTAGAAAAGAAAAGACCATCCAGAGTCATCTGCCTGCAAGCTTAACATGAGGTAAGTGGCAAACAGAAGAAAAAGACACTGATACAGTGGGGAAGCCAATAAAAAACAAAAAATTAAAAAGTTTACATGGAGAAACAATTCTTTCCTTCCCATTTCACACTTTTTTGGTGGTAGGATGATATTTTGGGCTCCCTTTCTTTGCATGTTTATTCAGGGTCTGTACAGCCAAGCAACTGCACATTCTTGGGAACTGGTAAATGCTACAAGCACAGTTCATCCATTCCCAAAAAAATGTTTTATGAACAATGTAAAAAAACAATTCAGAGCCACAAAAAGGGTTCTTGCACAGCCTGGCCCAGGTGGCAGAACAACCCAAAATATCTATTGGATTAAGACACTGATCAAGTTTTCTCCTCTGCATTTAAATGGGAAAAGAGAGTCCAAATAAACTCAGAAGCAGCCATCATAGAAGATACTAAAAATATTATCATCTAAACACAGAAAGGTCAAAAAATAAACTCTTAACTGCCTTCTCAACATAATGCAGAAAGCACATCTATTCTTAAGCATTCACCAAGGCCAGTGAGTTTGGAAAAAAGACAGATGGGAGAATATGTAGGAGAATATGTTCTCTGAATACTTCCACAAATAGGCTACCAAAAGTCAAGAGAGATGCCGTGTCACAAGGGATGCAGAAGTCACAGGAGATGCATTTCTTGACATTCCCCTCCAGGAAAGAGCTGAGAGAGAAGTCTTTACTACTTGTTCCCATGGCATTGCCTCCAACACTCATCCCATAAGTTTCTGATATGTTTAAACAAAATGGCCCCATGGCTGTGGAGTGACAGATGCCACTTTTTCACCCTTTCCCAGCAACATGGTGATGATCATCACAAAGAATGACAGTGATACAAAAATCATCAGAGGCCTGTGCTGAAATTCCCCTTTACTGGTCCCATTCTCCTGCCTTTTCAGCTGCTCCTGTAACTTGAGGCTGTTGGACAGCTTTCAACAAATCAGAGAAAACAGAAAAATAAATTTTAAAAATCCTAAACTATAACTATCAGCCTGAAAAAAAAGGGAAATATTAAAGGTATGAACACTTCTCCTATGAAGACAGGCTGAGACAGTTGGGGCTGATCAGTCTGGAGAAGAGAAGGTTCCAGGAGACCTCAGAGCCCCCCAGTACCTAAAAGAGGCCTACAGGAAGGGTGGAGAGGGACTTTTCACAAGGGCATGAAGTGATAGGACACGGGAAATTAATTAAATTGAAGAAGAGTGGGTTTAGATTAGTTATTAGGAAGAAATTCCTCCCTGTGAGGGTGTGGAGGCCCTGGCACAGATTTCCCAGAGAAGCTGTGGTTGCCCCATCACTGGAAGTGTTCAAGGCCAGGTTGGATGGGGGTGGAAGCAACCTGGGACAGAGGAAGGTGTCCCTGGCCATGCAGGGGTTTGGAACAAAATGGTCTTTAAGGTCCCTTCCAACCCAAATTATTCTGAGATTCTATGAATCAAGGAAAGAAAGAGAATTAAACACCAGGGTGGAGAAATAAACCAAAGCACAGCACTTGCAGCAATTACCCAGTGAGTGGATTATCTATGAGCAAACAAACGGGAAACCAACCAGGTTTATGGTTTCTCCTGTGGTGGAGGGGGCAAGTAGACACAGCAAGTGGTAGATGAAGTGTCAGGAGGTGAAATGCACATCTGTGGAAAATGAGGGGCCTTCTACTTGTTCTTCAGCAGATGGAGTGTGGAGAGCAGATGGAGATGTTCCCTCTCAGCCTTGTGTTTTAGCCATTTCTTTTGTGACATCCTGGCTGGTGTCCCCATCAACAGCAAGGCCAGTCCTGGTGGTGTAACCAAAAGTAATGGAGTCAACCACTAATGCTCCAGTTCTCCAGTCACTTTCATTTGGCAGTACAATGTTAAGGGTTGGACTTGATGATCTTAAAGGTCTTTTCCAACCAAAATTATTCTATAATTCTGAACCGGGCTATGAAGAGGGATGTAACATTTCCCCTATCAGGAAACACTGAGAGAATCTGGATTGTTCAGCCTGGAGAAGCAAATACTTCAGGGTGACCTAAATTGTGGCCTTTCAGTACATGAAGGGGGTCTATAAGAGAGCTGGAGAGGGACATGTAGTCACAGGACAAAGAAGAATGGCTTCAAACTTAAATAGAGCAGGTTTAGATTAGATATTAGGAAGGAAAAATTCTTCTCTGTGAGGGTGGTAAGGCCCTGGCACAGGCTGCCCAGAGAAGCTGTGGCTGCCCCAACCGTGGGAGTGGTCAAGGCCAGGCTGGACAGGGCTTGAAGCAATCTGGTCTAGTGAAAGGTGTCCCTGCCCATAGCAGGGAGTTGGAACAAGATGATTTTTAGGGTCCCTTCCAACCCAAGCCATTCTGTGATTCCATAACTTTTATATACATAATCTGACAAGCACCAGAATATCAATGTATTGCATCCCAAAAGCCCCCTGTGAGAAGCAGGTGTCCCACACCCAGAGGCCCAAAGACTCAGTTCTTGCTTCCCAAATATCCTGTACCCAACCAGCAAATGCCACAGTTTGCTTCCAACATAAATCTGTTGTGCTCCAACAAATGGATCTGCCACATTACTCTCCCCCTGTTGAAGAAATTCGGACTATAATTAACAAAAAAGTGTCCTTCAGTTGAACAGTGACCTGATTTTTGTCACTTTAATCCAAAAATTAGATCTATATCATTCATTACATGAATTTGCTTTTCTATTTTAAGGATTTCTCACCATCTTGACAGCAAACAAAACACAGGGTCTTGTTTGCTGTCAAGTCAGAGCAAAACTGATGAATGCCAACACAGCTGGATCTCAACAGCCCTTCCACTAAACTGCCGTGTAAAAATTAGGGGAGTGACAGAGATTACCAAGAAAAATATAGCAACACACCTGTAGGTGTCCAATCAAAAGTTATTTCATGGAGAGGGAAACAATCCCAGGTGCAGAGGAAGCATGCAAAGGCACACATAGCAGAGTCTGCATTAGTGCAGCTGCCTTTATTGCAATGACCCTAATTGGCATTTCCAGATGTGAGGCAGGAAAATCAGCTGACAGGAGCATCTTTGGCTATAACCCTAGAAAACCTAGGCTGAAGAAGATACAGGGCTCTATAAAAGTCATATGTGAAGAAAAAAAAATGAAATTAAAAATCCCTCCTTCCTTCTTTTCCACATATTGAGCTGGTTAAAGCAGCCCACGTTCTCCCTTTGCTACCAGCAGCATTTATTTATCACCATCCTCAATTCTGAAAGCAAACTCCAAGCGATAACGCACGATCTCCCTGCAAAACCAAACTGAGATGGATGGAGGACAAGGGGTATAATTTAACACAGTTTACATTGCTCACAGTACCAGGAGCACTGCATTCAGGCTGCAGGAAAGGTCATTAGTAAATTGAAGGCAGGAGAAGATAAGAGAAAAGTTTACAAACAACATTTCAAGAGGAAAAAATGAGCTTATTTGGCCATTCAGGGAAAAGAGCAACCAGAAAGGAAGTCTGGGTGTGGAAGAGCCTTCCTCACTCCAGGCAGAGGAGTGAGCTCATCTCCAGGGCTCATGATGGAGCACACAAGATCTGCATCAGTGCCATCAATAGTAGCACCCAGTGTGGCAGGAACCTCCCCTCCTTGGCAAAGTCATCCATACCAACAGAACAGTTTGGAGCCATCTCCTGCCTCCCAGATGGCTCATTCCTGTTAGTGCAGAAGTCTGGGGAGCCAGGATCTCCCTGCAGCAGAGTGCACGGGATTGCTGCCCTGGGCTGGCTATGCTTCAGCTTTCAGCCTTTTTGTGAACACTGCAGGAGATAAGCACTGAGATACAGGAGATAAGCATTGTAAAGAGCTCAGTTCTTCCCTCCTGAACACTATCATTTGATGAAAACAGTTTCTCAAGTAAAGGAGGGGCTCTTTAAGTTTGTTTTTTGGAAGAACACGATGGAAGTCTGCACTGCCTATAGCTTGGTCTAGTGGAAGGTCCCAGTCCATGGCTGTGGGTTGGAAGGGACATCAAAGACCATCCCACTACAAACCAAACCATCCTGTGATTCCATGATTCTATGTCATCAGCAGACACACACTGGCTTCAGTGGATTTTCCATGGTTCAAAGTCCAGCTGGGAGAAAGATCTTTCTTGTGAGAGACACTGTGGGAGCCAGGCCTGGTTAGTCTGGAGAAGATTGAGAGGGGATCTCATCAATCCACACAAATATCTCCAAGACAGGAGTCAAGAGGATGGTGCCAGGCTCTTTTTATGGTGCTCAGCAACAGAACAAGGTCCATGGCCATAAACTAAAACACAGCAAGTTCCACCTCAACCTGAGGAACAACTTCTTTTCATGGAGGGTGGAACAGCAGCCCAGGGAGGGCGTGGATCGTCCCTCTCTAGAGACATTCCAAACCCACCTGGATGTGTTCCTGTGTCACCTTGCCTTGGCAGGAGGTTGGATTGGATGAACTCCAGAGGTCCCTTCCAACCCTAAAGATTCTGTCAATATATGAAGAAACTCAGCCTAGCAGGACAGGCTGAATCTCACCCTACTTTCCTTTCTAAATTTGGACTATCCACATGGACACACTTGCCTTGAAACACCTGAGGATTTCTAAAACACAGGTAGCCACCCTGACCTCACAGAGGTGCTACTTTTCATAACTGAGTTCCTTGTCATTCTCATCAGTTCCAGGAAAGGAGAGGGCATACACCAAATATATGGAGTGTTAAGTAATTCAGTTATTTTGCATCAGGAAGATTATGGACGATGTCCTAAAGGTCCAACTTTCAGAGCATCTTGAAAAAAAAGATGTCACTTCAACTATTTTTTTTTTGTCAACACAAGGCTTAGCAGTGATAAACCCACACGTCTCTGTTGTGCATAGCACTGAGGACTACAGAAATCAAAGGTGAATCCCCACCTATGTCCCCTAAAAAAAGCTTCCTGCCATGACAACCCCTGTTCTCCTACTCCATATCCCCATGATGCTTCTGTCACAACCTCTCCACACCCGCCCTGTATCCATGGACACTCCCCCTCCACAGCTTCAGGACCCATCCATGCCTCAATTTGTTCTCCAAAGCATCCAGAGAGGCAGTAAACAACCCACATGGGTTCACAACCACATGGGTAATCTAGACCTGGACACATCTTAACTGATTGACTGCATGATACCCAAAAAATAGATAGTCAGTGAATTTGCCTGAGTTTTGCTTGAGGACACTGAGATATTAAGTCCTTACGTGCTTGGTGAATACATACATTGATGGTGTGGTGGAGGAGAAAATCAGTGAACTGTATTTTTTCCTCTGATGTGATTAACTCAACCAACCTACTGCAGCAGAAGAGGCAGAAAGGCACTGACAGAAGAAAGCCTTAAAGGAAGTGAGGGACTTCAAACTATCAAAAAAGTAAAAAAAAATATTTCTGTAAACAACCCAGTGGTGCTCATCTGCTCTCACTTTCAGACCTGGGCCCCAAATATTCTGTTTGTATTTAATTTTCTGGCTCGTCAAGTAGAAAAATAACCCACTCCTGAGGCTTTCCGCTTTATTTACGCACTTGGTTAGGACTGAGCTGAACACTCAAACCTGTCATTGAAGGTTTCAGGTGCTCCCAGCTTCCGTTCACACTCCATGAAGACTTTGCTCTCCACATCACAGACAACCACAGAATCATTAAGGTTGAAAAAGACCTCCAAGATCATCCTGTCCAACTGTTAGCCCAGCACCACCACCATGTTCACCACTAAAACTCATCCTCAAGTGTCATATCCACATGTTTTTTGAACACTTCCAGGGATGGTGACTCGAGCACTTCCCTGTGCAACCTTTGCTAATGCTTAACAACCCTGGCAGTGAAGAAGCTTTTCCTGAAGTCCAATCTAAACCTCCCCTGGCTCAACTTTAGGCCATTTCCTCTCATCCTGTCACTTGTCACCTGGGAGAAGAGACTGACACCCACCTCACTACAGCCTCTTTCCAGGTAGTTGTAGAGAATGATAAGGTCCCCCCGAGCCTCCGTTTCTCCAGGAGAGAATGACACTGCCCAGAAGAAACCATCCTACCACATTAGCCAAGGTCCCACCATGTCCCAGTAGCTGAAACTCAGGCTCTTCAGCTGGGAATGCAGCAAGATTAATTTAACCCAAGAGAAAGCACAAGCTGCTTCATAAGAGTTGAAACTGCATCTTGTCTATCCAAAATCTAAGTTTTTGTTTTTTTTTTTTTTTAATTATTTTTTTTAATTATTCTTGGTAGGGTTTTGTTTGGAATGCATCAGACTCTAGTGTTGGCTTAAGACACCAAGGCCAAAATGTTGGACAGGGCTGAAGTCCATGAATCCACTTCCAAGAGGGCAGAGCCCTGACTTTTAGTGGCCTAAAATTATGCAAAAAGGCATCTTTAGGCTGCAGCTCTGTGATGAATTAGCTCTGACAAGGGAGGGAACTCAAGACCTCCCCACAGCACTCCCTCCCTGCCCCACACCACGCCTGCCTCTCCACTCTTGCTAATACAGGCACCAGCAGCTAGTGCTGTAAATCAGATCAATGAAACATTCAGTTAAAAATAACAGCCCAAACCTCCTCCATTGCAGGAGAGCCTTTCGGATCACAAATGATGAAAGCACATTTCTAAAAAAAGCGAGCTGAGTTGAGAGCGATTTCTGAGAAGGTGGCAAAATAAACAGCCCTGAGCCCAACCAGCAGAACAAGGGCTGGGCTGCTCCAAGCATTGCTGGGGCTCCAGAATAACCCTGGCAGTGGGAAAACAGGTCTCAGTACCCCCAGTTATTGTCTACCTATGTCAAAGATGGTGCCTGGCTCCCATCCTGGTGATGCTGTAGGAGCAGGACATTGAGAGGACACCACCACCCTCTACTGTGAGCTATTCCTTGGGCATCTCCTTGCCCACTGGGCTGTTATTCCTGCCTTGTAGCTGGTAGACAGGGAGAAAAAGTCGGGATGCAGCTTCTGGGGTCAAGAAACATCATCCTTGTGGTACCCACAAGCACTCAGCCTGTGGTGCTTGCTGAAGCTATGAGGGAAAAGGGAAGCAACATCCCCGAGGTTTCTTACAACTATTTTTATGACTGATCCTGGGAAAGAGGAGAGGGAGTGGGGAGTAAGTTTTTTTTCCCCTTTTTTCATGTCATCTAAGCACCTACTAAACAAACAACCAGCTTCATCCTGCAATCCAGATGGATGTCCCTCTGCATCAGGGGGATGCACCACAGCATCTCGCCTCGCATTTCCAATGCTGGGATTCAATACAGCAACTGCAACTTTTAATGCCTTTTACAAACATCTAATTCACTCTGTACTAATCCCTCAGAGCAGCTACTCCTTCATTTTACCCTTGGAGACATCAAGCTAAAATATTCATCAGCTTGAACACAAAAACCTACAGCTCTAAGCAGTTGTTGAGGACAGAGGACGTGCTGTTACCCAGTCCTCTGATATATACAGCAGTATAACACCATCCTTGCAATAAAAGTACAGAATGAGCCTCTAAAGATGCCTTTTTACTAGGTGTTTGTAAGTGGATTTAGGTTTAATGACAAGCTCCTCTTGCTTATTTCCTGCTTTTAGTCATCCTTCTTTTTGGGGGGAGGGCAGCTGACAGGGCTGTTCTTTCTCAAGCTCAATATTAAATAAAAGAAATCCAAAAATTTATTGAAAATGCACTCCTGAGTCATGACACAAGGCATATTTCAAATGAATGCAGCTGAAAACCTCCAAACTATCAAAAAGCTATTTCAAAAAGGGATTTTCACTTACTTGAGACATTTAAGACATTGACACAACTTCTAAAAAGATGAATCTCTTCCAAGTATTTTAACTCAATTAAATTGACAAAATCTCCAGCACATGAAGGTGACAACAACCCCATGGTCCACATTTTCAGTCTTTCCAGGCTACAGAGGGCTTCCCAAAGCTCACTATTTTAGCGAGAGCTTTCAGGCAGTCTCTCAGCTGACTCTTGCAGGCCATGTCCAGATATGCCCAGAAATCTTTAGTATTGAAGGAGCAAACCACGGGAGTGTGCATTAACTCATGTGTGCATTCCACATCTCAGCCACAACAAATCACAAACATGGAACAGAACCTGACACACACTATTTAATTTGACCTTTAACTATGACAGAGCCAAAGCAAGGTGACTCCAGCCCATAAATATTCCTGACTCCACCAGCATTGAAGAAGTTCAGACTTCAAACCTTGAAGGGAAGCAAACAACAGCATCGAATCCCTGCAGTTGTTTCACCTTAAATAGACAGAAGGGAAGTGTTGACACTGAAGTGATGCTTTGCAGTTCAGGCAATCTGTGTTCAACTGCCAGGCTTGACTAAGCTCTGGATGCAGCAGGAGAATTAAAGAGAAGCCACAGTCCTCTCACCTCATCAAAAGCATCCTAGAGCTGCAAAATACATAGGAGAGACTCCTGGTTGAATGGGATGTTACTGTGCTTCAGTACAGCACAGCAAGGAAAGGACCTGCATAATTTTCATTTTAACGTTCAAAAATATTAAAATAGTCCAAAAAATCACAAATATAGAAAGATACAACAATTGTAATCAAGGTGGCAAGAAACTGGCAATGTGTTCACCACTGGAACAGTTTGGGAGTTACCCAGAACCAGTTCATACCCTTGATCAAGGCACTTCTTTGCATCAGCCTCCTGCAGTAGGCAGATAAAATGTAGCTGTTCCGTCTACATAAAACGTGTTTAGATACATAAATCCTTGCAAAGTGGCTTTTTATTTTGAGGCAAAACCAGAAAGAATTATACGCTGCATTAAATATTTTCTTCTTTGTCCTCTTCTCGACCGTCTGCAAGATCAATTAAAGTGCTTTTGCATAAAACAGGCAGAGAGGAGCACGTTCCAAAAAATAAATAAATAATGACACCACTCTTTGCTTTCAGTATGATGCCTGAAGAAAACAAGCGTAACGACTTAAAGATTCCCACAGTGAAAAAGAAGAAAATGATGAAGGTTTAATCATACACTTACAAGGCAACAAAACACATTTCTCAAGTCTTAATATCTCTTGTGAAATTTTAAGCGCTCAGACACAAATATTAGCAACAAGCTGCAGCAAGCTGAGTCGTTTCCCCTGCCCTCACAGAGAAATATGTGCGAGTCCCTCCCTTGCACTCACACACGCACATTTGTTGTTTCCATCGCTTTTCTATTTGCAAAAATATCCCAATGAAACTCTGAGCGTTTAAGACGTTATGATTTAACAAGTTCCTCGCTGTCCTGGAGCTCAGCAACCTCTCTGTCCAGCTGCATTGCAACATCTGGAAGCACCAGCACATTTCCCCATTTCCCATTGCAGGCTGACCAGCAGTGGGACTCATGGCCACAGCCTTGGCATGGAGACAACACCTGGGAGAGGGGGAAAAGGGAGAGAGATCACCCCACCAAAAAAAACTCAAGACCTACTTTCCTCTCCCTCAGAATGCCCTTTATCATGTCTGTGCAGGGCAAGGGAGGAACTGTTCCCATCAAAACCCCATCATCATAGGTTCTAAGGAAGAACCTTAGAATCCACCACTGAGGGTGGAGAAACATTGACACAGGTTGCCCAGAGAAGTTGTGGATGCCCCATCCCTGGAAGTGTTCAAGGCCAGGATGGGGCTTGGAGCAACCTGGGACAGTGGGAGATGTCCCTGCCCATGGCAAGGGAGTTGGAACTGGATGATCTTTAAGATTCCTCCCAACCCAAGCTATTCTGTGACCCTGTCTGGCCCCAGAGACCTGTAGTGGCCTAAGTGGCACAGCAGGTCACTGACCATTTCCCCTTGGATTATGGGGGCTTCGTTCTGCTCCCTGTCCCTCCAGCTGTGGGACTCACACCACCACGTCTCCCTCATGGCAACCGTGCCATACTTTTCCTGCTGCACAGAGGCTTCCAGCTCCTCCTGTTTGTTGCCCATGCTGTGGGCACTGGTGCAGATGCACTTCAGCTGGGCGATTGTGCCCACCACCTCTTTTTGGGGAAGGAGCCCTAATTCCTAAATGGCCATTCCCATGGTTTCAAACACATCAATAACCCTGGTGCCTTTGCTGCTGCAGGGATCTCCATCCCCTATCTTCCACTGAGACAGCAGAACAAAGGGCATCACTCAGAGTCTCATGATAAGAAAACCCAAAAATCTGCTGGTGACACCAGGCTTAGGGCCAGGTATTGATCTACTGGATCTTCCTGTTTCCTCCTCATAATTCCCTACAACTGGAAGGGTAGAGGAGAACACTACGTGTGTTCCTGATCCCGTAACCAGTCAACCTCACAACAAAACACGAAAGAACTGAGAGGAGAGAGAAATCACTGCTCTACACAATTGAAACAGGAGGAGAATAACTTGCAATAATAAAATAAATCTAAAAAATAAGCCCACATGAAAAAGAAAACCGAGTACCCAAGAAATGAAAACAAAAGCTAAGAAGTGAATAATTCATTTAGGCAATGTGCAGAGCCCATATTGTACCTGAATTGTTTACATGGAAAGTTCATGGTTTAATCAGAACTGCCGGAACAAGAAAAACCAGAGTCATAAGTACAACATTCATCTTGAGTAAACGAAATAGGTCTCTGGGTAAGGCATTTTCATTTAAAACAGAAAAAGAAATAGGTTGCAGTTTGTGACGTGACCAGCAAGGGGAGTCGGTGCCCAGAGCTTTGAGGGAACGACACAGAAGCAGTTTTGGGTGGAGAAAACTCAAATAAACAATTCTGAGGTAGCAACATTGATAAAACATTGAAGACTGCCAGAGGATGCTGGAAGATGATAGACACAGAGCAGAAAACCCACTAACCTGGAAAAGAGAGAGGGCTTGAGAGATACTGGAGTAGAAAAATAATCATGTTTTGCTTGGAAATTAGACTTTCTGTCCCTGCAAGACCTACTGTAGAGCATGTAATAAAGAGCTCTTAGAGGGAAAAGGCAAAGGACAAATGAAATCAAGCCAGGATGGACCTCAGGATAAGAAAATAAGGGTTAATCTCAAAGTACTTCTGAGTACAATATTCTGACAGTAACATGAAAAGACTTTGGCCAATTCCTCTGGTGGCCTCGAGGAGACATCCAGGAGGATACCAGATGTCTGGGAGAAGATGTCAGAGAACAAGGGCTAACCAGGCACCTCATCAATGAGCCCCAGAACCAGAGCAAATAGGGGAAACAACAAAACTATTAAACACAACTATTAAAAACAACCCTCACAAAGAGTGGGATTTAATAATATTATCCAGCATTTAGAGCAGAATGCCAGCAGTAGGAACTCATTAGGCTCTGTATGGAGAATAGAAGCAAAATCACTGCTGCAGCTCCAGCCATGCTGGGCTTGTCAACAGAAACGGGGCCACCCTGGGCTCCAGGGCCACCAGGAGGGGCACTCAGAGCTTTCGTTCCTCTGCCCCATTAATCTCATTAACCTCGTATTTACTCTGTTGTTGGTAATTACTCAGAACGTTAACAGGCACAATTTATTCATATTATTTACTGAATGTTACAAATCTCTTTAGCTCTGTGTATGAATTGGGGCTGGAACAAGCCAATGCTCCAAGTGCTATGGAAAATGGGAAGTAGAGAAATGAAAACTGTTTTAAAAATTTAAAAAAAACCTTTTTTAGGAGTTGTTTCAAATTTCTTCAGTATCTTCAGTTTCTTCGTACAAGATAACCAATGAATTTAGATAAATATATAGAATCCATCCATTTTACTAATTCTACAACATTTTAACAAGGAAAATCAGACACTAAACCAAAAATGCCCAAGAAAAGACTTATTCCCTCCTATTAAGCTGGAGCCCATGAAACAACTATTCCAGCCATGATACAAATTACCGTTAACGATATTCCAGGTGGGAAAAACAGATGCAGTTTAAGAAAACTGTTATTGCTGTTAAAGAACTCCATAGGTTTCACAGACACAGTCTGTTACACCTTGAAAAATGGAACTTTCACTGACCATCTGTTCCTAGCAGAGAACACCCAGCAACTCTGGCTTTGGCCAGGAAGCCCAGCTCAAAGTCAACATACCATGAGCAGGGGACATCCCAGAGCTTAATGTACAGCCAAGATCAGATGTCAGGGGAGAATTTGGATGGAGATCACCCAGTGGTAACCAGTTAAAACAAAGAAACCACCGCAAGAGCAGAAAATATGATCCAGAGGTGAACATCTGCAAGAGCAAAGCCCACAGCATTCCTACACCCCAGCTCCAGAGCCTCGTCTACAACATGCAGCATCAATTCCAATGAGCTGAAAGGATATGGAGAAAACCAACCAAAATCAAAGAAAAATGAAATGAAATGAGAAGGATTATCAAGGAAAGAAAACAGCAAAAATACCTCACCCACAATTTTATTCTGCTGTGTTGTGGAGCCACTTGTTGGGAACTTGGCAGCAATAACCCAATGGACCCAAGGCCCAGCTCAGCAGTATTGTTCCTGTTTAGATAAAAGGGAAAATAAAAAGAAAATCAGACGTGAAAAGCACAAACAGGCTTTTATCTGCTCTGTTTCCCTCAGTCTGAAGCTCAGGGATTCCCAAGACTGAGGTTTTAGCTGTATCTTTAGATTCAACTGGGAGTTTTCACACCCTGTGAATTTGTTAAACATATCCATATATTAGGCAAGCTTTGCTTTTGGCCTACACAATGTCTGTTGACAATGGAACACACACAAAAAAGGGAAACAAAAGAACACTTCCTCCCTTTCATTTCAGGGTGCAAACATTAGGGGATACCTAGCAAAACACAGCAAGTAATCTTCATTTTCTGCAATTTGTGATTTCACATTATTGTCATTTCCCCCTGTTTAGTGATGTCAGATTTTATAGCCAGTATTAGCCAGTTAAACTGGTTTTATTATGTTTTTACTACATTTTTACTACATTTCCTACAAAAAGTAAGCCCATGTAAATATAGGGATTGCTGAGAGAGAACCACACCACTGAGACAACCAAGTGGACCCAGCAATGGACTTGTGAACATTTCCAGGGATGGTGATTCCACCACTTCCCTCAGCACTCTGTCCAATGCTTGACCACGCTTTCTGTGACAAAGTTTTTCTTATATCCAATCCAAACCTCCACTGGTGCAACATGAGACCATTTCCTCTCATTGGGAACAGCATCCATAAGGATCCAGAAACTCAGATAACTGTGGAGACTAGAATGACATCATAAACTCATTTCCCACACACACTTTCACAAACCCACTGCTTGTGGGTTTTTTTTTGACAAATTTGGAAAGTAATGCTCCAGAAGGAATTTAAGACACTTTTAATGGAGTTTATTATGCTTTAATAAAAAATAAAAGAGAAAAGAAGAAAAAGAAGGGCTTAGGCAACTCAGGTAGAGGCACTTATACACTGGGCAAAGTGTGGAAATAAAAATATTACAGACTTTTTACAGCAATTAATCCTCAAAGAAAGTGTTTTAATGAAAATGCTGATATTTTGGGCTTGTTTTAAGCAGGAGGAGCATCACCACACAAGAGACAGCTTTCCAGACTAACCATGAAAGCCTTCTACTCCCTCCTTATGATGGGATGGTGGAGAAAGTAAAATCACATGGGATGACACTGGGGCCAAAGAGAGCAGCAAAGGATGCCAAAGGAGCTCCTGCCTTGAGTTTTTCTACCCTTAGAAAAACCATCCAATTACCCTTTCCTCCTCTTTGATTACACAATCAATTTCAACACCCTCAAAAGCCAACACCTCCAAAACATAGGGAAAAATAATGATTAAGAGCCTTTAAGTTAAAGTACAGTACCCAGAACCAGCTTTCAAAGACAGGGTAAATAAGGAAGACCTTTAAATTTTAAGATGTTGCTCAGCAGCACCTTGTCATGCCACATCACACAACACTTCTTCCTTGTTATTTCTCTGGCCAAAGGTCAAAATTCCTCTTCCCAAGAGACAAGCCTTCAGATAAAAAGAGTGGTGAAACTTTTACATCCAACTAATTCAGGACCAATCCACATCTCCATCCTGGAGACTTTCCTACATATGATTCATTGCAATTGAAGGTGGGGAGAAAAAAATGACAAAATTTGTCTCAAACTGAGGCAGTCCTGCTCCAAATGAAAACAGGATTATTTGTGCAGCACATAGAGTCCAGCACTGAAATCTCAGGATATCAATGGATGCTAAGGTAGGAGTTTTTATCACCCTCACGTAGCCTTGGGACAAGCATTTTCAAACTGCCTGTACAAGCAAAAACCCAGTGGTCATTTCAATTTTTCAGAGCTACCTAAGCCATGGCACACCCCATGCTGCCAATTGGGGATTCAGGTCCCTAACTGTAGAGACCTGGGGGTCCAATTTCCCAGAAATATCATTATGCCCATCTCCCAGAGCACCCAGGGCAGTCCTAGGAGGATGAAAACCAATACTGGAATGATCAAAACCACACCATATTGCACATGAGACCTCTTGCCCATCCACCTTCTCCTTATCTCATCCTCTCACCAGTTCCATCCCTCGAATTGATGTTTTTTTCTCCAATTCAATCTTCTCCTGGTTGTTTCTCCTCAGCAGGGCCTCTCCTCTGTATTCCTCTAGCATTCTCCATACAGGAATGCAAGAGGGGTGTGATCCTTGGTTGGCATCCACTGGGACAACTCCATTATAGGGAGGAATTAATGACAACTCTGCCCACCTGCAGGTTTTCGGGGGTTTTTTTTTAAGCCATCATGTATGTAACTCACACGATGTCAGTACAGGAATATCACACTAAGGCTCTGAAAAGTAAGGGGCGGGTTTTCCTCGTTTCTATGGTTATGAGCAATTTTAATGACCAACCTAAATAAAAAGGCTGGAAGAGAGAGAAAGTAGGAAGGAGTGAGGTGGGCGTTTAATTTTGATTGACAAGACAGAGCAGAACTAGTTAAGATCTGTCAAATGCTTGCTGAGGATCACAAATCCTCAGCACATTCTACGGCAGACAGAATTAGTCTAAATGCACAGCTTTACAAAAATATTTCTTATCTGCTGAGATCAGAGTTCAGCATTTCAGCTGCCCCACAGAAAGCAGCTGATGTCGTAACTACCAAAGGAACTAAGGTAGGGCCAGAAAAATACATATATATTTTAATTATTTGTATTTGATTTTTAAGTATTAACATCTACAATGTCTTAATATGTCTTAATTTTTGTCTCTGACCTATATAAATAAAATTATTTCTATAAAATGACAGCATTCTCAAGATTGTTAACAACTAAGACAACGATTTTAAAGCTATTATCAAAGACACCACTTTGGAATCACATCTGCATCACATGAAATGTTGTATAAATACAGACTATGGAGATAATTCTGCAATAAAGACCTTAAAATAGGAGACTGAACGCAGAAGGAGTTGAACACAGATTTGATGGGAAATTTCAGGAAACACAATCTGGAAAGACAAAAACACTGGCATGACAGTCAGCTGTGATGTTCCCTGTGATGTGACAACCAGAAAACAAGCTTCGGGGAAAATTAAGAACATTCCTACAAATGAAATAATCAAGAAGGAAGAATAATGGAGAGGTGGAGACTTGGAGCATTTCAAAGTCAGGAGCAGAGTTTCATGACCTTGGAGGGAAGAATCAATATCTCATCAAGGCACAAGGCAGCATGAGAAGACCAAACCAGCATCTTGTGTTTAAGGCCAGGGAGAAGCAGGATGCACCAAAGGACAGACACAAATAAGATCCAAGATGTGCCCGAACCAAACTCGAAAGATGTTTTTCTTGTTCACCCTTGGCTCTGTTGGGATGCAAGCAGGACACAGTGATCTTCACAGGGCTACACACCCATGAGCTTTGCTATTTTATCAAATGATGTTAGAATTTTAAGGAGAAAAAAAACTCGGCAAGAGAAGATGAGGTTACAAAAGAGGGAAGTCAACAGCTCCTGAGATGCCTGCCAACAGGATCTGCACTTAAAGCGTGCAGTTTTGGCAGAGAACATTCTCAAAATCTGATATTTAAAAGTCTCATGGTGTTGGAACATGTAATTAAAGTAAAAGGATACAAGGGAACTAAGATCTGATCAACACAAACTTGTATCAAAGAATGTGTTCCCACAGAGTCTCAGCCACCTGGTTCTTCCATGCTTCGTTTAAAGTGAGAAAAATTAGCAACCAACTACTTTTATTCCCACTCAAAATCATCCCTCTCCAGCCTCTAAAAGGGATTGATTTGTAACAATCTTCAAGAATTAAAAAATTCCAAAAAAACCCCAAAACTCACATGTTGTTTAATTTACTGCCACTTTTCAATTCTAGAACAACATATTTGTTGTGATACAAACTTTTCTTTCACTTATCCATGTCCAGGCATTGATGGGTGAAGGAAACAAAGAAGAATGAAAACACCTACAATTTCATTCTTGCTCCTCAAGAACTGGAATAAATGAAAGAATTCGGATCCTTCATCGAGAAAAGCCCTGAGGAAAGGAAGGACTTGGGGATATTGGTGGATGGGAAGCTCGACATGACATTATAAATGGCAATGTGGCTGCTCCATCCCTGGAAGTGTCCAGACTGGACAGGGCTTGGAGCAACCTGGTCTATTGGAAGGTGTCCCTGCCCACAGCAGAGGGTCAGAACAAGATGATCTTTCAGATCCCTTCCAACCCAAACCATTCTAATATTCTACAAATTTACTGCTGTTTCCTTCCTAGTAGTGCCAACACAAACTCAACAGCCAAGAAAATAAAAAAAAAAAATCAACAAAAATAAGGAATTCATATGTGATCTGATTTCTTACTGCAAGGTTTCCAACAGCCAAGCCGTCCACCACCAAGTTGAAGAGAAAAGTCAAAGCAGTGTGAAATCAGCTGGCACAAGTTCATTTTTTTACCAGGTAATGCCTCGAAACCTCCCAAACCAACTCTGCTGCCATCAGAGCCACCTCTTCCTTGGACAGCGCCCAGGAACTACTCGCAAATTAAATCCAACCAAATTTATTGCTTCTGCAAGCCTGGAAATTTCAGTTACAGAGGTGACGTGACATTTTGTTTCACCAATGCTAATCTAATACCTTTTTAAAGGTGCATACGTTTCACCCTGTTGGCTTCCAACACTGAATTACCAGCTCTACTAAGCTTCAGAATAAATGAGACGAGCATGGCCTCCAGGCAAAATCCCTTTGCTGTAATCTTTATTCAAAACACACCGCTCTGGAGCCTTGCATGCATTGCCAAAAATCGCCTTGAGGTTTGCTCTTAAGATGGCAATTTGCATATCAACATTTTGCTGCAGAGCTTACCCAATGTCCCTGCTATTATTTTAATACTCTGCTGTGGGCGGCCCCCTGAGCAGCTCACAGAAGCGTGGGCTAAAAATATTCCTGCCTTCCCCACCGGCTCCACACATGACCACAGTGAGCGCCGGTTCGGATGCAAAACCGGCAGTGATGGCATCCACCCGCCCCTCAAGGAGGATGCTCAGGCTCCAAGGTGCTCAAAAAAACATGGCAAGAAGGAGAAAAGTAGCTCTGCATGGATGGAGGAAAAATGCACAGGCGCTGGAGGAGGAAGAGCTGGTTTTACAAGGGAAGCAGGAGAGGTTTATCCGCGTGCGAGACATTCTTGGGAAAACACAGTAACAGGTAATAAAGCAGGTGAGGGAGGCACTGCCTGGGATATGAATTTAAGATGATGCTGAACAGAGGAAGGGAAAGAATTCTCAAGCACAGAACGGGAGCGATGCCAGGCGGACGCGAGCACAGCCTGATTCATGCCCCAGAAGGGAGATCCCAATCCGGCTGGCAGCACCGTGTTGATGACAGCGCATGAAAAAACATGGATTGCAGGTTTTTCTCCTTGCCCAGCAAACCCCAGGCTCAGAGGTTGTAATTATTTCTGGCAAGGTGTAAACAGGTCTGGGAAATGAAACTGAAAACTGGAGCTATTTATGAGATGCCACGCAGGGAATCGGCACTGGAGCCAGGCTACCAAATCACCGAGTGCAAGGTCACCCTGGTCTGCTCAGGAGAACAACTTTGCAAAGTGGTTTGAAGCCAGCCAGGCGAAATAGCCAGGCTCAGTCTGCCCAGGATGGTGAGTTAATGGAAACAGAGGGTGGAGAACCACCAGAAGACATTGCTCCAGCCAATAACAAGGGATTTATCATGATGGTGGTAAATGAGATTATGTCCATCGAGATGACATCCACTCATGACAACCAACTGCCTCTCTGGGGTGTGGGAGAGGAGCAAGGAGGACATCAATTCCATAACTCTCCCTCGACCAAGTTGTTGTAGAGGAAAGGAGCCAAGGGACTCATCTGCCTGGAACTGTTCCAGGCCAGATTCGATGAAGCTTCGTCTAGTGGAAGGTGTCCCTGCTCACAGCAGGGAAATTGGAACAAGATGATCTTGAAGGTCCCTTCCAACCCAAACCCTTCTATGACCTGCATGTAAATGACCAGTGGAGACCTCTCATCCCCCTACTCTGCAAGCCACCACTTGCTTCCAAGGATTATTGCCCAAACCCAGGAAGAACCATAACTTTTGAAAAGTAATTTCCTTTCTGCTGGTGGAGAAAAGCAGCAAAAGCCAAATCATCCCAGCAGGAGGATCTCACACCCCCATGGGGCTGAAGGAGCCAGCAGCATCTCCAGCCCACAAAGCAGCCACCAAGGAAAATTCAAAAACTTTTTTTGGTCTCACCAAGAAAGAAAGGAAAAGAGATGGTCAAATTCAGGAAGTACAGGCAGAGAGGCAGTAAGTGCCGCTGGGGATAGCAGGATCTCCAGACTCTTTTCTGCACACTCTTTATATTCTGTGCTCAAATGCTTCATAAACAGGACTAGGATGCACAAATCTGTGAGATTATACTTAAATTATAATTATTTTTTAAATGGAAGCCAAGCACAGTGCAGTAGGAAACGAATTGGCCGAAGAGAGAAGACCAAGCCTGAAGACCTCAGAGCCTTTGGGATATCTCTATATATGAAAGGAAACAAAGGTACACCTGAACAATGTGCAAAGAAATAGAAATAAAAAAAAGAAAATAAAAAAGCAGACCTTGGTTTCCATGCACAAGGAAGAGGATCTTGACAATTAATTTGCCAGTACTCCCATAAGAAGAAAAAAAACCCCAACCCACCAGAATTCTAGTCTCATGATTGCCCTATGTTTGGGACAAAGGAGACAAAAACAGAGAAGCTGTGGATGCCTCATCCCTGGAAGTGTTCAAGGCCAGGTTGGATGGGGTTTGGAGCAACCTGCGATAGTGGAAGGTGTCCCTGCCCATGGCAGAGGGTTGGAAGAAGGTCCCTTCCAATCCAAACCATTCTAGGATCCTATTAAACCCACCTGCTTCAGCTCTTGAGATGATCAACAGGAAAATATCTGTAGTGAGAGTCTCAGTTTGCTTTTTCAAATTCAAAGGTGTCCTGTTTTACACAAATATTGCAATCTTGTTTTCACCACTTGCTAAGACATCCCTCCAAGGGCTGGTTTGGGCACTTGGGTAGGACAGAATCCATTACATTTTTAGAAAACCAACCCATAGCTATGAAACCTCCCCATGGCACATGATCAAAACTTAGGAGAGCTTTGGAAAGCACACAGTTGTTCTCTAAAAGAGAAGTGTCAAAAAGCTTTGGGCAGCATTTCTCAGGCTTCCACACCCACGTTTTGCCACCGACTACCATCTTTGAGCACTTGCTGTTAATGGAAGCTGAAGGTCCTTGACACTGAGAAATTGAACCTCGAGCACGCAGTAACCTCAACACAATTTAAGCACCACTACTTTAATTATTTTAGAGTTTTACCATATTTATCATTAGTAAAAGTAGATTTAGTAAAATGACTTGATTTTTCACCATCACTGCAGCTCTGGATAGCTTTAAAACCTGCAAGAGGATGGGGACGATCAGGAGGTTGGACAAACTTCCCTGATCACAGCTATGAGTATTCACTATGGCCTCATCCTGCCCACATCAATCCCACAGCACTTTTGGCAGAGAAAAGACTAAAATTTTCAATTCCTTAAAAAAAAGGCCAAAAAACCAAAACATAAAAGCAAACAAAACCACATCCAGTATTATTATACATATTTGAGTTTTATATATATGGTCTTATGCACTATATTACAGAAATTAGTTGTTAATTTAATAACATCTCTATATTTGTAAGCTTAATTTTTCATACTTTTTCCCTGAGCATCCACAACCTGCAGCAGAATATTTGATGGGACTGACATCAGGGTCACCCCAGCAGCAACAGGCACTCGGGTAAGGGAGCAGCTGGAGATTACCAGGCACACAACTGAAGACAACAATACACTTGGGGAAGGTAAATCACATCTCAAGCTATCTAACACTATGTCTAAATTTGTAAAAATCAGGTATTTAGAAATTAGGAGGTTCTCATGAGAGTCTAGATAGCAAATAGTGTCACAAGGGATCACAAATCAATTGTTTTTGTGGGGAAAAATATAGTGAAAAGCTGTATTAAGGTTTAGTTCTTGATTCAGTTCACACGAAGGAAAATCTGCAGACCTGCAGCTCCAACAAGAATTTCTGTCACGTACAGGGTTATATGAAACAAGGTGTGACCCAGCACTGCTCCCGCAGCCTCATCCACCTCCTCCATCTCCAGATGCACAGCAGCATTTTTATCTCCAAAATCAGAAGAACTTGGAGTATGGTGAGCATCTCCATGCTGGGATACAGGATGCTGCAAAGCATTTGCTAATAATTGAGCTCAAACCTAATTGCAATTACCTACAGTGAGTTCCAACCACTGGTCCCTCTGATCCTGAACACTTCCCGTCCCTGGAGTGTCCACAGCCAGGTTGGATGGAGCTCTGAGCAACCTGGTCTGGTGGAATGTGGCCCTGCCCATGGCAGGGGGTTGGAATAAGATGATCCTGAAGGTCTCTTCCAACCCAAACCATTCTGTGATTCAATGAATCTAAAACTGAAGTGACTATTCCACAACTGTAACCCAGTGAGACATCATCCAAATCTTCCCTAAACAGCCCAAGAGGATTTTGTTCCTCTAAGACACCCCAAAACCAGGGCACACAAGCACTGCATGAGGACTGTGGTCACAGTCATGAGATGTGACATGTGAGTAAATCACAGAATCACAAAATGGTTTGTGTTGGAAGGGACCTTAAAAATCATTTCATTCCAAACCCCTGCCATGGGCAGGGACACCTTCCACTATCCCAGGTTGCTCCAAGCCCAGTCCAAGCTAAACAGGTTGCTCAGCTCCTTCAGCTTAAAGCCATTCCCCCTTTTCCTATCACAAAAAATAAGGGAATTTCAAAGTGAGGGAAGAAGGATGAAGAAAAACAGCATTCCTGGCTGTTTATGGAATTTTTTACAAAGCAGCCATTAATAGCAAGTTTAGGAGTTCCCTCATACCATATTTGAGTCTCTGGCATCTCACACAGCCAAGAAATGGGTTAATCCAAAAATCTGGGTCATAACACCTCCAAATCTGCCTGGTTTTTCACATGTAGAAAAATAAAGGAGGCACCTCCCTCCTCCACGCAGAAGGATCACAAGAAGATTCATTAAAAATGGAAAAAAAAGCAACAGGTTTCAGCAATGAGCATGATCAAAGTCTCTCGTGGAAGAAGAAAATGTTTTATTTTATAGAAATAAGAACTATGGCAACAGCTCTGGAATAAAATCCTACAGCACGGCTGTCTCCTGCACTCCTTTACTCCATGCACCAGATGATGGAGGAGTCCTACAAGGGGAAAAAAAATACATGGCCAAGTTATTCAAGACCAGAATGACAATAAATGTACACAGAGAGGAGAAGGAGGACTCATAAAGTCCTCAATAACCTTAAAAAAATCTTATTTTTGCAATGCCTGGCTTTGCAGCAGGGGGGACAGCAGAGCAAGAACAAAACCAACGCTACACAATGAAGAGCATCAAATATTTTGCAGTTATTTTCTGCTTTTATTTAAGGAAGAGATTACAGAGAGAGTGAAGAGATCATCACCTAACCCAACATCAGTATTTACCTCCAAAAAAAAGAATTTTACAAAAAAAAAAAAAAAGTATAGGTAGTGCAGCCAATTTTGACTTCATTCAATAAGTAGCTGGAAAATATTTTCCAGATTTTGCTTGCAGCATCCCAGCAGATGAACTGCCAACACACCTAAATGGCCCTTGGAAGAGCTTTTCCCCTCAGCTCTGCATCCCAGGAAGAAAAATTCAAAAATACCTGCTGATACACCATTTCTTCTTATTTTTTGTACCAATCTTCAGGATATATTTAAAAAGCAACTGATTATCAGTGCAATCTTTGCTTTACTAATGGACACACAAAATGGACATTAAAAAAAAAAAAGATAATCCATCCTGCCCCTTTTTTATTTTAGTTAAATGCTATTTTTTCCATCATCAGAAGCACTGCAGAGATGTGCCCATGCACTGCAACAAAGAGATGGCACCTGCCTACTGAATTTCCTGACTAGTGACACTTTGAAGAAAAAGAGTTTTAAATAGAAACCTCCCTGCAAGTGTTAAATCAGATTAATTTAACTCTTGCGTTATTTTAATCTTAGATGCCACCATTTGTAAGGCAAACAGAAAAAAAAAAACAGGGAGTAGGATTCTTATCTTGACCATATTCTTTGGGAAATACAGTGTATTATTAAAAACCACAAATAGCCTTTCTGACAGCAAAATACAGACACTTCTGACTCTTTTGCAGTAGGAAAAGAGCACCAATATTTTATGAAGCTTTCTGTTCACCCAGCATCAAGTGAAGGGCAGAGCTTTCCTCCAGCCTTGGGGTGCCCAGTGCCACTGCCAAAAACACCAATGCCAGTTTGGGGCCACATTTTGGATTTGCACGTGGCAAAAAGTCTTCTGCAAAATACAATGCACTTTGAAAGGCTGGTGATGCTGCTGAGGAAGAAGTTTTGCAGCATTTCTCCCACAAACGCCATCACGGAGGTACACTCTGACACTCCAGTTTTGAGTTAGGCTCATGCTTAAATAGCTGAATTAAATTTAGACTGAGGGGATCATGTCATACGAAAACACACACATTCTAATGGTCAGGAATCATGGAATGGTTTGGGCTGGAAGGGACATTAAAGATCATCCAGTTCCAGCCCCCCTTCCATGGCCAGGGGCACCTTCCACTATCCCAGGTTGCTCCATGCCCTGTCCAAACTGGCCTCAAACACTTCCAGGGATGGGGCGGCCACAGCTTCTCCGGAAAACTTGTGCCAGGGCCTCCTCACTTTCACGATAAAGAATTTCTTTCTAATAATTGAATTTAAACTTGCTCTCTGTCAGTGGGAAGCCATTCCCTCCTGCTGTATCACTCCAGGCCCTTGTCCAAACTCCCTCTCCAGCTCTCTTGGAGCCCTTTTAGGCACTTTAAGGGACTTTATACCCTTCCTGGAGCCTTCTCTTCTCCAGGCTGAAAATCCCAGCTCTCCCAGCTTGGCTCCAGAGCAGAGGGGCTCCATCCCTCTGATCCCCTTGGTGGCCTCCTCTGGACTTGCTCCAGCAGCTCCATGTCCTTCCTGTGCTCTGCAGGTGGGGGTCTCACCTGAGAGGGGCAGAGGGCCAGAACAACCCCCTCAGCTGCTGCCCACCCAGCTTTGGTTGCAGCCCAAGACACGCTCGGATTTCTGGGCTCCAAGTGGCTGGGTCCTGTCCAGCCTCTCATCCACCAGCACCCCCAAGTCCTTCTTTACAGGACTGCCTTCAATCTGTTCCTCCCCCAGCCCAGACACCAGAGGTCGAAACACATGACCAACCATGCCCTGGTTGGAAAGATTCAGTCGTCCGTCCGTCCATCCATCCATCCATCCATCCATCCATCCATCCATCCATCCATCCATCCATCATCCTCACTGGGACCAAACCTGGACACACAAGTCCTTTCAAATGTAATCAGCCTTTGCCCTGACAATGACAACTCCAACCCTAAAAAAACCAGAGGCTCCTCCTGCTCATCAAAAACCCTCAGGTCTCACCAATTTCCAGTCCTCTGAAGCACCAGCAACCCTTGGAAGGTCCGTAAAAACCCAAGTGAGAGTCACCCAGCTCACCTCACTGCACAAAGCAGGTGAACTGTAGGAAGGAGGATAATAAAGATGGGAAAAGTAAATTACAAGTTTTTAACAGTTCATTCCACTTTTATCGAGCAGAATATGTTTATGGTACAGGCAGGGAATCGAAAGTATTATTTTTATCTTGATATTATTTGCCCTTTCACACTTGCTATTTAAATACTCCTGAAATCCTAGAAGAACCAACAATTCAAAATACCATTAGATATATATATGTGTGTATATATATATATATATAAGGAAGGGGAAGCACAGACTCATTCATTTTCAGCTTCCCTCTTTTTTTTTTCTTTTCAATTACATTTTAAGTGCAGTAATATCAATGTGCAAATTTATCAAGACACCAAATATTTATTTTTCCTCCACTCCTGGTAGAGTCTCCAGACCCAGAGCAGGCAGAGAGACCTGGTCGCACCAGAGGGTTGTGTGGTGAGGAGTAAATGATAAGAGGTTTAAAATATTTTAAATAAATAAATAAATAAACAAACAAATCAAGAGAGCTGTGAGAAAATGAATGAGGTTGCTTGCACAAGAGAGGATGGGAATAAAATATTGTAATATTGACATCTCTGTTCTACCAGTGTCTTTTAGCCAATCTCAACTAAATAACTGAGAGAATCACAAAACACTTTGGGTTGGAAGGGACCTTTGGGTTCATCCAGCCCCACCCCCTGCCATGGGCAAGGACACCTTCCCATTATCCCAGGCTGCTCCAAGTCCCATCCAACCAAGCCTTGAACATTTTCAGGGATTGGGCATCCACAGCTTCTCTGGGCAACCTGGTTCATTGCCTCACCACCCTGTAACTCTTGCTTTAGACACAATAACAGGAGGAAACAGGGATGGAATCTGAATCAGAAGCCTGGATCAAGCAGGACATGTGGCTGCACTGATCAGCCTCTCCCACATCCATCAAAGCTGCATTAGTAGTCAAACTAATTTTTAGTTGCATTAATAAACAAAAGCAAAGCAGGAAGGTGGGAGGCCTTGGAGAGGTGATTTGTTGCATGGATGACCACTGGAAAGTGGGAATCAGCACATTTAACACCCTAGAAGAAGTCCAGAAACCAGACTGAGGATGAGAGGGAAAAGGATGTTGCAGCTGGCAAAGATGGCAGAGCAGGAAGGCAGCAAGGGGTCAGACAGCAATGCCCTGACATATCAGGGACTTAAAAACCTGAATTTGCATCAACACAATGAAGAGGGATTTTCCAGAAGGGCACAGAGTGAGAGGAGAAGGGGGAATATCATTGAGCTAAATGAGGGTAGATTTAGATTGGATTTTAGGAAGAAATTCCTTACTGACAGAGTGGGGAGGCCCTGGCAAAGGCTGCCCAGAGAAGCTGTGGCTGCACCATCCCTGGAAGTGTCCAAGGACAGGTTGGATGGCTTTGGAGCAACCTGGGACAGAGGAAGGTGTCCCTGCCCATGGCAGGGGGGTGGAACTGGATGGTGTTTAAGGTCCGTTCCAACCCAACCCATTCTATGATTAACACTCCAGAGAACATCCAGAGTTCAGCCTGGAGATGAGATAGAAAGGGGCATCCCAGCTGGAGAAGACAGTGGAGCAGGAGAGCATCAAGGGGTCAGACAGCAGCTGGGCTGAGTCAGTCCTGATTTAAAGACCAGAAACACCTGCAGGGACACCTGGACCGCAGCAGAGCCCAGCAGGGTGGGACTGAGCACTGTATTTTCACAGCCCCACTGCAAAGGGAAAAACCAGCCTAGAAAAAGGGATAAAAGCTTGATAAAGTATAAACCTTATTGTGAAACAAAAAAACAAAAAAAAAGAAAAAGAA